>CBVK0100603819.1:0-16529 GCA_900067695.1 Picea abies | reverse complement strand
ATGTAAAAATGGAAGAAAAAGTCCATGTACATATTGTGGTTTATATAACCATCATATTTCAAAATGTTGGAAAAGACTGACCACTTTCAGGAAACTTTACAAGCAAAGATAACTTGAAAAGAGGATGCAAAAGATTTGCACTCATTGTCAGAAGCAGGGTCATGTCATTGACCAATGTTGGACATTGCATCCAACCACTCATCCACAACACAAGAAGAAAATGGATAAAGAAATTGGCAAGAATGGAAGAGGAGATTCCATCATCGATGTGAGTCAAGATGATTCACAAGAGGACGATTTTCAGCAGAAAAATTCCCCATTGAGTTAGCTTGGTAAGAAATGGTTAGATTTATTGAGAAAGTAAGGCTTGCATTTTTCTGTTGTAGATGCACATTTCAGCCTTATGTATGCATTTATGTTGAGAGTATGACAAGTTGTAGTGATTTATCACAACTTGTATGATGCAAGTTGCATGTGAATGCAATTCGTTTGAAGGCATTTTTGTTGTTGCACAACTTCGCCAGGAGGATGTAAAAGAGGGGTACGATGCTCACTTGTTACAACCATATATATTTTTCATATTCAGCTCTTATGTACCCATATGTTTTGGGTTTATGTACTTATGTTTGTACTTGAAGGAGAGTCGAAGAGCTATGCACATACATGTGTTTTTGTGTGTGTGTAAATAGTGAACTTGGTGATAGTTCATCATGAATGACTCATGATTATAACATGATTGTGTATCATGAATGTTGACTTGTCATTTTGGGAAGGTAGATATGTTTCAAATGAGTCTCGACTTGTGTCGATGTTGTCTTGACGACTATGTGTTTCGATCATGTTTTTTGACTTGTGTTTAGTCGATGGTGTTTCTTGGCTTGTAAGTTGATTTTGAGTACACCGGGATGCAGGAAAATGCCATGTGCTTTAATGAAGTACAAGATGTGACCGTTTTCTTGAAGAGCCAAAAGACTTTGTTGGCATCATTTTCAATCTTGTATAATTTTTTTTTCAAGATTAATGGTTTTCTTGGTTTGTGACAAGATGTCGCAGGGAAGTTTTTGCAGCCATTGTAGAGAGGATTGTGTTGACGTCAAAGAGTTCACAAGAAAGAATTGATTCTCAGTGGGAAGGTTGATAGTCTTCCAAGCACAAAGAGAACAGTGGGTCATCAATAGCTAGAGAATAGTGGTTGAGGGACATAGCCAGTTGCAGTGTAAGGCATGTCAAGGTATCCAAGTGATTATAAAAAAGACTTTTCAAGTAGAATCAATTGATATAACTTGGAAGCAGAAGAGTATTGAATCTCATACAGATAACCATAAGCTTTTGTGGGTCCAAAATCCTTTCAGTGGGAAGGCATGATTAGAATCTGGACCAGGGGTCAAAATTTTGTTCAAAAATCAAAGTTCTCGAAATTTCCTCAAAATGAATGGGTGTGTATCCCTCGTCATCATGAACCCAACACAACTCATTTGGGTTCAAACGAATGTCAGATGAGTGAGATATTGTGATCTGTTCAATTTGTCAAACATGCAAAAAAAAATTGTTGACTGTACAGTCTGTACAGTTTGTATGGATACTGATGTGGCATGTTCATACGATGATGTGGCAAAGCCATATGACACATGGCAAGGCTGAATTGGTAGGGCCCTACGACATGTGGCATGTGCTGAGTTGGTAGTTGGGTGAATCATGATGAGACACGTGGCATCTTTTTGTCCAATGGTTTGGTGCCACATGGCCCAGGCATGGGCTGCCATGTGGCACCCCATTTTTTGGTAATGGTTGTTGGCTTTAAAAGTTTATGGGGTCCATGGGGATCAAACCCCGGACCTCCAATACACACCATAGCCTTTGCAAAGTCCGTACTGCCAACGTACCACACTGTATTACTTATTATATATATGTTGTTATATAAATTTAAATTTGCATATGTTTTAAGTTGGCATGGGGTTCGGGCTGGGGCTTAGCCCCAACCCCCGATTTTATGTGTATTACCATATGACCCTTTGTCACATGGAGAGTGCACACATGTTTTAACATTTGGCAGTTAACCATTGGTTTTTGGAACTATCCCTTTTGCGCGTTAAAACTTGGTCACATGGACTCATATGCCCATGGTTTTGGTGGTTAGGGGTTGGGTGCGCCCTAACCATTCGACAGTTTCACCCATTTTTTTGTTACACACCAGTGCTAGGTTTTAGCACGAGTTTGAGAGAATGTGCTAGCTTGGATGTACAAAGGTGTGTTTTGGCGAACCAGAGACAACAAGCTTGAAGGAGGAAATTGGCAGGAGGCCTATCTTCTTCATTTTTTTGCCAAATGAGGTGCCGAAAAAGCCCAGCTAGGGGTTTTTGGACGTTTTGAATCAATTAGCACTATTTTCAAAGGCATTTGAAGACTTATTTTGTAGGTTTTTCACCATTGATGTTTCAAAGAGCTACAGGGAGCCTGAAGCCCTCATTGATTGAGGTCATGCTCAGATGAGCACAAGTCTGTTTTTTGTGACTGGATAGTCATTTTTGGCTAATTGTTATGCTATGAACACATTGGGATAGTTTTCAGAGGATTTTGAGGACTTTTACAAGTGTTTTTTCCACAAGGAAGCTCATAGAAGCTCAAGGCCACATGTAGAGGAGGTCATGCTCGAATGAGCCATGAGCCATGATCCGTTTTCAGAGTTTATTTGCTGTCAGTTATGTTTTCTTTGTATTTATTTAAAACACATATTTAACCATTTAAAGGAAAAATTCCTCACACATGAACATTTAAAAGAAGATGCATAAACTTTGCACATAATCTATTTTACATATTTTAACACATTGAGCAAGGTCCTGTAAAGTTTATTTAAATGGAATAGAGGGTGCTTGCATAGCACAACAAGTACACCCACTATTTTCAGATCATTGACCTTCCATATACTAGAAAAATTATGACTTGGCCATTCAGTTCCATTTGAAGGATATAAATGGGCCATATCCAAGATATGGAAAAGAGGAGAATAATTCAACTTTGAGAGAATAGTTACTTTGGAGAAATTATTCACTTCATATTGAGTCTGCATCCCTTTATCCTTTTAAGTCTGAACACATTTTTCAGCCCCCAAACTCTTCCCTACTTGATTGATAACCTCATTGTCTCTCTTATATGAGCTTTCCATTGGTGGAGGATTGAAGTGGTGGAGGCCCAACTTGAAGATACTTAGTTTCTTGGTTTTGAACCGTGCTGACACGAAATTTTGTTATTCATACACTTATTATGATTACATTTTAATAGAAATACTCTTTTCTCATCCAATTAATGTCTTGAAAATATTTTAATTGTTATTCCATGGGCATATTTTTTTATGAATATTGATGGATTATAATATTGAATGTGCTAAATTTATAAGCTAGGACAACAGACCTGTTGCATATTTCAGTGAGAAGATGAATGAAGATAAACAAAAGTACTCCACATATGACAAAGAGTTCTATGCCATAATCCAAGAATTGAAGAAATGGAGACATTATCTTGTACCGAAGGAGTTTGTCTCGTATAGCGACAATCACACTTTTCAATTCATAACCAGACAGGAGACGTTAAACCAGAAACATTCCAACTGGATAGAGTTTATGCAAAATTTCACTTTTTTCATAAAACATATTTTTGGAAATGCTAACAAGGTCACTGATGCATTGAGCAGGATGATTTTAATTCTTTAGGAATTTCAGGTCAAAACCTTCGGGTTTGATCACCTTAAGGAAATGTACCACAATGATCTAGATTTTGGAGAAGCATAAGAAGCATGTGAGAATCCTGTGCTCAGAGATAGAAGCTCATGGGTCAAATATATGATTCAGGATGGGTTGTTGTTCAAGGGATGCCAGTTGTGTATACCAAGATGCTTGATGAGGGAGAATTTGCGGACGGAAAATCACAATGGAGGTCTAGTCGAACACTTTGACCATGATAAAAAATTTGCTCAAATAGCAAGTTCATATTATTGGCTAGGTATGAGAGCAGAGGTGAAGAAATTTGTGAACAATTGCAATATTTTTCAGTATTCCAAGGGGAAGAAAAAGAAAATTGGATTGTATCAACCATTGCCTATTCCATAGAGGCCTTGGGATGCAATAAGCATGGATTTTGTGTTGGGATTGCCAAGGACACAAAGAGGGAGTGATTCCATATTTGTGGTGGTGGACAGATTTTAAAAAATGGCACACTTTATCCCATGCCAGAAGACGAGTGATGCAACGCATGTTGTAAACTTGTTTTTCAAAGAGATTGTGAGACTCCACGGGTTTCCTAGGAATATAGTTTCAGATAGGGATACCAAGTTTGTTGGCCATTTCTGGAGGACGTTGTGGAAAAAGTTGGGGACAGAGATATATTTTAGTTCTGCATATTATCCTCAAACAGATGGACAAACCAAGGTGGTGAATAGAATCCTAGGGGATTTGTTGAGTATTTTGGTCATTGAACACCATAGTCAGTGGGACCAGATTCTATCACAAGCTGAGTTCGCATATAATGAATTAGTGAACAAGAGTACTAGGAGAAGCCCATTTCAAATAGTTTATGGAATAAATCCGAGAGGAGGTTCAGAGTTAAGGGATCTAAAACAAAGTGATTTTAGAACAGCGGGAGCCAAAGAATTCATTGTAGAGATGCAGAAACTTCATAATCAGATCAAGGAGTAGTTGAAGAAGACCAATGGTGAATATAAGCGTAGAGCTTATCAACACAAGATAAATCTTGAATTTGAATTCGGAGATCAAGTTATATCACATCTAAGAAAGGAAATATTTCAGAGGGGAACATATAACAAGCTAAAGTCGAAAAATATAGGGCCATGTAAAATCTTAAGAAGGTTTGGCAAGAAGAGTTTCCAAAAGATGTGGGTATATTGCCCATATTTAACATTGCAGACCTATATTCTTAGAGGGAATATGGAACCAAAAGAGATGAAGATCAAATAAAGATCCAGTGGGATAAATAGATGCCTATAGTAGAGAAGCCATAGATGGAAAATATCATAGATCAAAAAATTGGTAAGAAGACCAGAAGGAAGATGTATTTTGAATACTTGGTGAAATGGAAAGGATGACCAATAAAGGATGCCAGTTGGGTTAATGAAGCAGAGATCCAGAAGCATGGAAGATTGGTGCAGGAGCTCATGGGAAGGAGTCCATGAATTTTTCAGCCAAGGCAGTATGATGCAGGAGCATCGCCAACAAAGCACAAGCATGAAAGATAGTTGGACGCACTAGTGCACATTTTGAAATATTTTGAATTTCAAATAGATCAATGTATTAATATGATATCAGACAAAAATTTTTGATTTATAAATGTCTTTAAATGTTTGAAGGCTAAGCCATCATGAGAGGTTGATGGGGGAATGTATTTTGTTTTATGGATTGGATCATAGTACAGATTTGGAGCTTGCGCTCTTATCTGTCGGACGCAATATTTATTGTAATAGGCATTAAGTAGGTGATAGAATTCAATTTCGTTTAATGTGGCGTAGAGTAGTTGGAGGGAATTCTCGAAGAGCACCTCTTGATATAAATCTTTGTAATATTACCCAGTAAGGGTTGTTGTCAATTGTTGTTGATAGTTGTTGTAGTGGCCGAATCTCTTGAGTATATAGCCATTGTAAGATAAGAGCTATGAGATACAGAGAAACACTATGTGAATGTATGTAAGTTTCATTTGGATGAATATAACAGAGATATATTGTCCCAAATGTGTATGGATATGTGTCTATCTGAATGAATGATAGAGTTTCTATTATTTTTCCCAATTCTTTGATATTTCTTCTCTCAAATACATGACTACATTTGCTTTGTTGAATATATGATTCATTGTGAGGAGTAGATAAGTTTCAATTGGTTCTCTTCAGTGAGTGAGTGCAAGGTGTGCATAGTGTCCGCAAGAGTGCGTGACTGCATTTGTTTTGACTCGAAATCTCAGAAGAGATAGTGGAAATTATACATATGCAAGGAGTGCATTGACATCTACAAGGAGTGCATGATAGAGTTTTCAAACTCAAAGGCTCAGGAAGGATAGCGTGATTCACTAACAAGGGATAGAAGCAGTTGGAGAACAGTCCCAAGGAGTGAAAAATCATTCAAAGAGGAGTGAGTGTGGATGAAATTCTATTGCAAGGTGTGTATAGGCCAGGAATTTGACTAAGGGTCAAAGAGATTGTTCAGAGGAACAAGGAAACGAATAAGGAAATATCAGGAGGGAGAGCAATAGAAACATTCAAGGAAAGGAGTCCTTGAATTTCTTGTCAAATCCAGTGGACAAGATTTGTTCTCAGAAGGAGACGAACGATTCCATAATGTTAGATCTGGTAAAGCTACCTGAAGGATAGCTGTGAAGTGTTTCGATACTTTATAGGCTTGGCAAGTTCAAAAAATTGGCGAAAGCAAGGTCATGAGGCCCGTAATTGCGATTCAATCCTGACCATTGGAAGTAGAAGGGAACGTGGCGATGGATTAAGGAATTTAGAAACTGGAAGTTCGTAGGTTTTGGGCGGAAGGCCTAGAGTTTCCCAAGTCGCGAAGCCCAAACCCATAGTGAGGCCGACAAATCTAAGGAGACGCATGGAAAGAGTTCAGAACCTTGGATAAGAGTGTTTCGGGAAAATTTGAGGGAAGGATTCAAGATATCCTCAAATTCCAAACCACGAGGGAGGTAGACCCACGGTCATAGTCGTGGTCACTCGCAGAAGAAGCTTGTGTTTGTGGGTAGAATAGTTCTGGGTGCCCACAGGGACCCAAGGAGTCGCTTCGATTCAGAAATTCAAATGATCCAAGACTGGGAGGTCAAGCATCCCTTTGGATGGAAGGGGGTTTGCACCATTCATTGTGCCCAAAGTGCGGGATATCATGATGTGCCAGTTGGACTTGCTCGAGCTGACAATTTTTTTCAAAATGGTCTTATGAGACTTGTTGACAGCCTTTACTTGTCCATTTTCCTGGGGGTAATAAGGGGAAGGATGACCATGTATAAACCCCATATTAGATGTTATTTATTCCATCATTTCATTCTGAAAGTGACTTCCATGATCAGTGACAATCTCACTCAGGATACCAAACCGAGCGATAATTTGATTAAATACGAAGAAGGCGACAATATTCCCATTGGATTTAACTGTAGGCATGGCCTTGACCCACTTAGTAAAGTATTTGAAGACCATGATAATGTGCTTATGCCCCCCAACCAAAGTTGGGTTGTGATCCACGAAGTCCACTGCCCACTTGGTGAAGGGACCGATGGTAATGACTGGGTAAAGAGGGGCTATATGCGAGCACATTTTCTGAGTGAACACCTGGTAGGGATGACACTTCTTAACCACTTCAATACAATCTTTAAAGATAGTAGGCTAAAAATAACCGACTCGCAAGATATTGTTTATTCCTTGGTGATACAATGTGTCACCGATGATAGTATAATTATTATCTTGGTACCTTACACGTCGTCGCTCATCTCGTGAGAGATACTGAGGGAACTTCAAAGAAAAATGTGTTCGTCCATAAACAAATCAACATGGATAACATCTTCATTTAATCGTGGAAAGTCAGATATTAACTTTGTGAAGACTAGTGATTTCTTGGATTTCGCATAAGTAAAATCGAGATCAAACTCTTGTAAAATGACAATCCATTTATTATATTTCCCCCCTATGATACGACTAGTAAGGAAGTATTGAAATGGATTGACATCGACAACCACAATATTCTTGCAAAGTAATATAAAAGTCACAAACGTTGGACTGTATGAACGACAACCAAATCTAGGTTTTCAATGTGAGAATAATTAAGTTAAGGACCGACTAGGTTTCTACTGAGATAATAGATGATGTTCTCATGGAGCTCATCATCCTCCTGAACCAAAACCATACCAATCGTATCCTCAGACGCGATGATATAAAGTAAGTAATCCCTAATGTAGTCAGGATACTTCAGCAGAGGCACTGATACCAAGGCTTTCTTCAAAGCATAGAAGGACTCCTGGGCTCACTCATCCTAGATAAAAGGGGCATCCTTATTCAAAAGACACATGAAACCCTTAGTGATATTGTCATAGTTTACTATAAACCGACAAAGAAAGTTATCTTTCCCCTGCAAAACTCAAAGTTTTATGATCATGCATGGGGGAGGCAATCAAAGTATTGCCTCAACCTTTAAAGGATCTACCATGATCTCGGTCTTAGAAACTATAAAACCCAAAATATGCACATGTGAGGGTTCAACCAGATTCTACAGTAATGGAATCTTTTAAAAACAAACCAAAGGTGCATAGCGTGATCCTGTTTCTGGCGAGAGTGAGCAACAATATCATCAAGGTAAGCTTCGGTTATATTCTTAAGATCGTGAAAAGTGAAAGTCATGGCACGTTGAAAGGTTGCTCTGGTGTTTTTAAGGACAAAAGGCATTTTTCAGTATGAGAACGTACCCCAAGGAAAAATAAATTCTATATTGTGTTGATCCTCAAGTTTGATTTGAATTTCGTTATATCCTAAAAATCTGTTGATAAAAGAAAATACTTCACTTGCCTCACACTCATCAAGAATGTGATTGATGAAAGGTGTCGGGAAGTTGTATTTTGGACAGGCCTTGTTCAGGTCACAAAAGTCCATACATACACGGGTGGTTCCTTGTTTCTTATCCACAGGAACGGTGTTGGATACCCATTCAGTGAAGGGAACCGGGTAGATGAAGCCAACATTAAGCAACTTCTCCACCTCTTCCTTAATAGCAGGGGCCTTCCAGGGGTTGACATCTCTAAGACGTTGTCGAACAGTTTTAGCATCCAGATAAGTTCTAATTTCATGTTCGAAAATATGAGGGTTGATTCCTGGCATATATTCATATGACCAAGCATACATCTCGGAATTCCATGAAGATTTCAGTGTAGATCAAGATTTCTTCTGGCGAACAATCTGCATTGATATTTACATTTAAAAACCTTGCCAGGGGTACGAGAGATATCGATTGTGATGGTAGGAGAAATACTCGCCATGTTTCATTCGACATAAATGTTGTGCGTATCAAGTGGAACTACGACGTGACCGACTATCTCACTCAAAGTAGATCGAAAGTCATTTTGCTTGATTCTTTCAAGCTCTGGGAGAAAATAAGAGTGGTGATGCATATCATCCCAAGGTTTGTCGGAACCATTCATGGCTTCGATGACAGTTTCATCTGAAGGAAAATTATAATCAAGGAAATCATGTGAACAATACAACGAAGTGGCCCACATGGGCCTAAGAGCGGGATCCTCCTCGTCCGTCGGTGAGGTAATCGGATCGGAATTGGCAGTAGAGTTAAGAACAACTTGATATGCAATCTCTATTGTTGATAGTGGCTTGGCCATTCTAGCATGCAACTGACCTTCACAAGATGAAGTTGGGGAAGGTAGGGTCCAAAAATCACTAAAATAGGAATTACGGAAAGGAATGGACCTCCCGGTTGAAACGTGCCTACTGAACATGGAATAAATGTGATGACTCAGTGCCATGAATTCAAAAGTACACATAAGGGAAGAATACATTATGACACTAATATTCTCAGTTGCTAGCTGAGAATTGTCGAGCACAGGGATCTACGGTCCAACAGATGCATTAGGACTAGAGTACACAAAGAATAATTGGTCGATCGTCATGATCTTCCCTTTATGAGGAAAACAAAGAGTACGAAAGATGAACGATACGACGACAAACATAACATATGTCCAATTGTGTCCTAGTAACAAGTTATAATCAAGAGGTGCATCATCTACCTATATCTCCACCTCTACCATCTTCCCACCTAACTGGACTAGAAATTCAGGAAGAATACCGTGAGGGCAGAAGGAATTACCGTCAAAGGTAGTCAACATGTTCGATGAATTGGAAAGAGTCGGAGAACCGAGAGATTTCCAACAGATCAAGTACATCACACAAGTGGCAGTGCCTTCATCAACAACTGCACGTTTTATGGTATACTTTGAGTACTTCACGTGGATTTGGAAAGCCACATGGTAAGGTGAGTGAGGCTTCACATCCGTGACGTCAAACTTGATAACTTTTGAGCCACTGGGTTCTAGAGCTCCTAAAGAATATATTAAGGCATTCCTCTGTGAAGGACACATTTGGAGTACCTCCAAAGCCGACATCGCATAAGGTGTTTGACCCAGGTCCTCAACAATAGAGTATTTATGGGTAGATCTAGTAGTTGGATTATAGGTAGAGTGCTTGAGTACTCCTTTCGGAATACGAGGAGGTGGCTCTGGTTTTTCAATATGTAAAGTCATCTCCGTAGGAGGAGGAGTAGATTCTAGACCAAGAATAGCTTGTGAAGATCTATAATCTTGAGATCAAGTGGCTACATTAACTTTCTCATCGACCATATTGATACATAAATGGCCACCATCTTGCAACGATGAGTTTTGACTCCCACCAACCAAATTTTCATCATTTGAGGAGCTCGAGGCCATGTGATGGTTATGTGGGAATGGATTTGTCAGCACGACGAGCAATAGAGATAATAACCTCGCAGTTTCTACAAGTTTGGGGCATAAATGGGTAAGGTGATCATGTGTGAAAAGATTACAAGGACCATCATTGGCGATACCTATGATGATGTTGACATGAGGTCTAGGATTTTGTCTTGTTTCATAAGTGGTGTGTCTGGAAGAAGGTGGTATAACATCCAAGACTTAGCATATATCTGGTCTAACTGCTGGGCTCTAAAGATCGCTTCTTCCTTAGTGGTAACCCTAGAAGTAGCAACGTCCTTCAATATAGGAGCGTGTAAAGACATAAGGAACCATTCTAAAAGAAAGGCCAGGGGTATAGGGGTATTAATCAATCTCTTCCATCTACGCCACTCCTGGATATTATCTGAGATATGAGTGGTGGTGTCCTGGCGTAAAGTTGAAAAAAGTTCTAGGCCATCATCGTAATGAATGGGCAATTGGAAGTGGTTAAGGAAGATAAACACCAACTGAATAAAAATCCCATATGCCCCCCTAGGTAGCTCAATATACCGTATCAAAAAAACTTCGATGAGGGTGCATTGAAATAATCTTAATCGAATAGAGTCGTCATTAAGGGAATTCGATGAGCACCAAAGGTGAAAGGTAGTAACGTGATCATCATGATCCTCTCCATTCTTACCCTTGAAATTTGGGATGTCTAGAGGAAGCTTGGAGAGGATAGGGCACCATGTAGGATCATGACTCATAGGTTAGTTCATTAACTTAGACAAGTCTGGCAGATTAAGCATGGCCAAAAAAGGGAGACGGGGTTGCGACATCTGTCCCCAAACTCCCGGGAAAGATTGTGATTGAGAAACTGCAACCCATACAGGGTTCTGGTAAGAACCATGGCCCTGTCCAAGATTATAAGGCCCTCCTCTCGGTTGACCCATAAAATGTTGGTTGGGCATCATTCCAATAGGAATTTTCTATTGAGGGTTATAGAAATTTCCCCCAGCCGGATTGGATCTGAATTGGGGGTTTTCCAAAGTGTGAAATTGACCTCCTATGGGTGGGAATCCGGAGGATATAGGTGGATTCGTAATGCCAAACGTATTGGTCAGAATCGAGACCGAGGAGGTAGGGGTATAGGATGGAACTTGAGCTGAAACTTGTTCCCTAGTATGATTGCCAATTCTGTTATGAGGAAAATATCTCTATGTCTAGGGTAAACCATAATAGACGGAAACAACTGCAGAAATCGACTCTCTTCTCAAGTATGCTATGAAAACAAATATGCTAGAAAGACAATATAAAATTCCTACCTCGTCCAGACGTTCGATGAATTCCATCGTTGAGCACTTGACTCAAAGCAATACGCCTCCAACTAGTCCTCAACAACCAAGCAAAGAAAGCATATGGTGATATTATATAATGTTAGCAATAGTATAATCCATTAATAAATAAGAAAAATACGCCCATGGAATAATAATTCAATATATTTTTGAGATATCAATTGGATGGGAAAACAGTATTTCTATTAATATATGATCAGGAGATGTGAAAATGTTACAGAATTCCTTGTCTTCATGGTTCAAAACCTAGAAACTAAGTTCCTTCCAGCTGAGCCTCCACCACTTCAATCCTCCACCAAAGGAAAGATCATAAGAGAGAAACTATGAGGTTCTCAATCAATAAGGGAAGAGCTTTGGGGTTGAACACTATGTTCATACTTAAAGGATAAAGGGATGTAGACTCAATATGAAGTAAATAATTTCTCCAGAGTAACTTTGCTCTCAAAGTTGAATTCTTTCTCCTTTTTCCATAGCTCATAATTGGCCCATTTATAGCCTTCAAAATGGAACTGAAGGGCCGATTCAGAACGTTTCTAGTATATGGAAGGCAAAGGATTATAGATCTCCTATTGTGACATGGAAACCCGACATTAATTTTCATTTTCTGGCACAAATCCCGATGTACACGGTATATAGTGGAGCAGCATGTGTAAACACATGTTGTATAGTGTGTAAGATGCGTACATGTGGAAAAATATTTGTTTTTGGCTTTGGATTTTACAAACAGGGATGATAAGTGTGCATGGGGAAATTGAAAAAGGCCTTCTGGGAAAGATTGCATAGGGTGAGGAAAATCTTTCTATAACATATGATGGGGGGGATATGATTCCACAAGAGAGAGGGATATAAGGGGAATTATTTATGGGTGTTAATTCAACCCACATTCATGAAATTATTATCATTTATTATAACCTTCTATTTGTTGTTGAGTTTTCCCAAAGCTGATTATTTAACTCATGTAAGAGGGTGGGTGTGAGAGGTCACATCCCATAGTTATTGGATAGAATGGGTTGAAGTGCAATCATCTTTGGGAAGAGAAATAGTTAATAAAACAAGGGAGAAGAAGGGAAATTCATATGGAGAAAGGAAGCAGTTTTTACTAGTAGGTTTTCGGAAGCAAGAGTGAAGTGGAGTGATGGGAAGAACACCATTCATTGTATGCTTGAAGGAAACCATTGTTTGGTGGTGTATTATGCTGAGAAAGAGGCATGTGTTCCTATAAAACAGGTTGCAATCATGTAGTGTGATTTTCTTATTGAGGAAATGGCTCAAGAGCCTTGTAAAGTTTGTTGTGAGAACTCCTTGGGCAACTAAGAGCTCATGGAATTCCTCAACTAAGGTTTCCTAAAAAAGTGAGTGCACTGGGAGCCTTGATAAATGAATGATACAACTCGAGGGACTGTTAGCAATGAAGGGGGTACATCCCTTTGGTTTTGTGGGTGGTGGGGAAGAGTGAAGATTTTTGGAGGTCCTATGTGCTACCCAACATTCCTGCCATTTGACTTGTTTTTGGGAACTATGTTTGGGTACTTTCAAACTGTTTTTCTCATTGTTTTAGGACAACCTTCCTGTTGTTCAAAACAACCCACTAAATTTGAATCTTTCCCTCTCAAAATTTTCCCACAAGTTTTGGTTTGATGCTCTTTAATGCCTCTTGTTATAAGGATTAATTATGGATTGTTTTGTGTCCAAATAATCCTTCAATAACATTAATTAAACATCAAACACATGTATAGGATATTTAACAACCTAAAACTGAAAAAATACTAAGAAAACATGACAAATGAACACATGTAGTTTATGGTCAACATGACCCTAGAGAAACCCCCATGGGGAAAACCAATAAGAGAGATAGATATACATATGTATATATGAAAGAAAATTCTACAATGAGAAATTGAACCAAAGGAGCCTGATACAAAGTGTAAGCTTCTCCCAAGCTAGACAATGGAGTTCTTTTGATATAATCTCCCTTTGCCTTGGTTTGCATGCCCGTTGCCTTGGTGTGCACTATTCCTTGGAATTTGCACCCTTCCCTTGTTCTTTTCCCTTTACTTTAATATTTGTATGAAGTAGATGTCCTTGTGATGGATGAATGTGCCACCAACTCTCTTGTGCGTCGTTCCTCCTTCCTTGGTGCACCCCCAACCTTGGAGCACCCTCTTCTCACAAGCTTGATGCACATTAAGCTCTACTGTTCCCCATCTCAAGCTTGTGTGCAAGTTTACACACACACACACACACACACACACACCTCCTTCAAACCCTTGCACCCTTCCCTTTGGCTTCAGACCAATGAGTGCCCTTCCTTGCTTGTAGTGCACCCCTACTCCAATAGTACACCCTACCTCAAGCAAGAACCTTCTCCATGCCTTGTGCCCTTCTATTCTCAAGAGCGCATGCTCAAACCCTTGTGCGCTCTCCTCTCCTCAAGAATGTGCCTAAGTGTTCTCCAAACCCTCACTCCTCTTCTCTTCGCCCAATTCTCTTAATTGATCAAGTGAAGAATGAATCTCTTCCTTACCCTTTTTCCTCCTTTAGCCTTCCTTAAGACAAACCTAAAAGATCAATGGCTTAGATTAGATCTAGCCAAGTCTAATCAATGGGTGAGATCACTTCTTATAAATCTCACTTAAAAACCCACTTTACTGAAGTTTCCATAGTTTGCGTTATGTCTATTAATTCACCCACTTCTGAATTAGTTGTCACTTTATGAATTAAGTGACAAATTTCACTTTATTACTTAAGTGAATAAAGTCAATGTGAAATTAGAACATAAAGTAAAGGTATAAGGTTAACAGTCTCCCCCTTTGTGTTTAGAGACTCACAAACACAAGGGGACCACTTTCCAAGATACGCAGATCTAAACAAAGAGAGTTGGAGGATTGGAATTGTTGTGGGAGTAGAACCTAGGTTTTGCGATTGTTGTGTGTGAAGAGTGAAAAACAAGAGGGTTGAATCTCCTTGTGGAGTCATAGCCTCAACTTGGGAGTGGTGTGTTGTTTAGAGGAAATGAACAACAATGCCTATGGCTGGGAGGTTCAGCCTTAGTATGCAACTAGTTGGTTAATCATTAACATATAAGTATTTGTGTTTTATTCTCATGTTATTTTGTTGTGTAAAGGTTTATATGAATGTTTTGTATTTATCCATTGCTTGAATAGTTGCATTTATGTTTTTTTTGTTTAAATATGTTTTAAGATGCATTTAAAGTTTTCAAACATAATGTTGTTGAGTACATTACAACCTCTTCATGAATATGTGGAATAAGTTACATTGTCTTAGTTCAAATTAAATGGTGAGTATTGAAAGAGATAAGAGTCTTCACGTTTCTTTGCTCAAGAAACAAAAACACATTTAACATACAAATCAATTATCATATATGACCTATGTCACATACCCACTACTCAAAATCAAACGTTTTCATTGATTCCTCAACAGTCGGAATCCCCGAAGTTCTACGAGGCTTAGCACAGGCTAGCTCTTTCCTTTTTCCACCTCCATGTGATTATAGTTCACCACTATGAGCCGAATCAGCACGGCGTATTTTCGCACTTCGTGACTCAGTGCCACTAGAATGTCGATTCTCTCGACATTGCAAACCCTGAAGCTTGAAACAATGAAACGCCGAACCCCGACGGGGCTATCGAGGGGCAAGTTTTTCTCTTGGGGACTTGTCTACGTGACCCTGTACTGTACCCATGCACTTAAGCCGACCAAGAGCTTAACGATTTTTTGCGATTTGGGGAATCATGATACACAACTCCTACATTTCCCCATTCAAATCCCTGAAGCTTTAGAGGTCTCAAAAGTTTCCCTCCTAAGGGAGATCGACCTTCCACACATGACCGTGTATTTCCCAGAGTCAAATTCGGGTTTTGAAGTTTCTTCTTTTCTGATGCCGAGAGTTCTTGACCTATCGATCTCCCGCACTCCGATGAGCCGACTCCCCGTCTTTGGCCCTTAGCCCCTTCTGGCTAGATTCTTGGTCCACGTGACCTCTATCCTCGTGACCACAACCCTATCTCGTATCGGGATTTCAGACATCGCAATGTCGAACTGCAAGGACACCTTGTCCATGGGATTCCTGATATCCCGGTCCTCGATTGATGATTCTCTTTTCAGGACTTTTCCTGGAGGCCCCGATCACTGCCACGCATCCCCTGAAGATTGACGGTTCTGATCACCTCTCACTATTTCGCGACTTCGAATGCTCTAAAAGTCTTGTCCTCGGGACTTGCGAAACGCAGAACTCTGATGCACCGATTTATCCTTCTATCGGGACTTCCCCCGATAGTCTGGATCTCCGCCACGTATCCCCTTCTATCGGGACTTCCCCCGATAGTCTGGATCTCCGCCACGTATCCCCAACTGATGGATGGCCCTGATCCAATCTCATTGTTTCGAGACTTGAAGTGTCCCGACTTCCTCAACCTCGAGAACTCCAATATTCCGAGTGCTGATATCCCGATGTGACGTTAGCTAGGCCCACAACACAGAGCTCTCACCCTTTCGCCACTTGTGAAGTCGAATGACTTCCTTTTCCAACATTCGATGCCCGAGTCCCAGATGTGGGTAGTCTCATGACACGCGTTTTCTCCCAAACAAACGGTCCAGATCAAATATCATTGATTCGGGGTTCCTGGTGTCGAGTGACTCTCCTCATGTCCTCGATATCCCCGATATCCACTCTGATACCACTTTGTCAACTCGAAT
>CBVK0100603818.1:0-16530 GCA_900067695.1 Picea abies | reverse complement strand
TTGACTGTGCAGGAGAATCTGTTACATCTATTATGGTTGTGGCCAGATTAGCTAAAGTGTCTAACCCGGTTTGTTCCTCTTTTGGAGATTCCAACTTCTTTAGCCTAAGCCTCAGAGCCCTGAGTTGCCTATATAATTTCATATTCTCCCTGATCAACTCTTTGTTTCTCCCTTTGATTGAATTGTGTTTTTCTTTGAGAGTTTCATTCTCTTTGAATAGTTCAGCAACCTTCTCTATTAGATCTGTGTTTGCCTTTTTAATTACTCTCTCAATTACTTCCATTTCATAAATTTCTCGTAAAAGCTTATTAATTTTCCTGGTCTTACCTTTCTGAGGCTTGCTAGATGAAGCTTCTGCTTTCAGTTTCCTGTGTGTTTCTGAAGGCTTTGATGGAGGTGTATTTATCTTCAGTTTGACATCATGTTTGGTCTATAAGGTATCCGGTGCTTTTGCCATCTCCTGCTCTGAATCAGATTCACTATATGGAAGATTGAAGGTTTTTTTTCCCATGACAGGGTTTCTATCCTCAAACTTTAATTTCTTCCTCATTTCTCCCTGTTTGCTGGATGATGTTGTTACAGAATCCCTGGGCATTGAAATCCCTTTTCTCCTCCTACGACTACTCTTGGGAGTAGAATCATTTCTGCTTCTAGATTTCTTTGCTTTTATCTCTGGAGGTCTTTCGATCTCAAACTCATTCCAGAACAGGAAGAAACTCCATTCTATTTGCTTCATGTACAGAGCTTCTTTGACAAGGAGGGTAATCAACCCCTGATGAGATATTCTGCTTGCAACTTTAGTGGGCTGAGACTTTACCTGTTTTGCCATTTTAATCAGGGGAAATAGGGTATGTTTAAGTGTTCCCTGCCTGTGAAGTGATTTAACAATTTAAAATGATAGTACATCACTCTGTTATAACGCCCTTCACAGGTAATGTATACCAGAATCGCCTTCAGAAGGGTCTGCCATTTTAGCTCCAGGTAGGACATGGGAATGTCTTTTTCCTTGTTAGAGTTTTATGGACTGGCAACAGATAGGACCTGAACTCAACATTTGAAGGTGAAGAAGTTTTGAACCAGCAAACCCCTCTCCTAGGAAACCCTGTGTATTCGGCGATAGATGCTTCATCTATAAAGAACTCCTCCTTGCCTATTTTGGCAACCCTTCCATCGTATGAGAGGGCAAATGCTTCAGTAACTTGTTGGTGGAAGACTGTCAATTTCTCACAATATGAGAAAACTCCAACCTGTTTAAAACATTCTGTAACCTCTGGATGCACCTCAAAATACCACATGCCATCTACTTCGGATCTTAATGCAGGAGTGACTTTTGACATGACTGAATGTAATCTGTATCTGAAACTATAGGCAACAAGGTGTTTTGGGAAGCAGTGGTTCTAGAAACTAGGGATATAGTCGATGTAATTTATGAACAACTATGAAATAGTTTGACAGGGCATAGGATTTATAAATGCGCTAGAATATCGACCCATATTTAAATGACAGTCTGACAGGGAAAGCCGAAACTTCAACTTTTCGGGGGAAAATGTATTTATGAAATTTTGACAGGAAAAAGCTTACAGACTTACCCAATAATCCAATCCGATTTCCTTGACTCGAAATGCTGGTTGAACTCGGAGACACCATGCCAATCGCCCGAGAAAGAGGGACCAAGATTTGAAAACCACGATTTGTTGGTACAATCGTTTGTTCATAGTTATCTTCATTTATCTTCGGGCTACATTATAACATTTTGAGTTTTAAAATGAACGAATGACCTGTTAATAATGATGAATGTATCTGCCACTAGAGAGAAGAGAAGCTCCGTGCAACCGTATCTGTCTATCACCGCTCGGTGCAGATTCGGAAATGATTATTGCAGTGGATAATACGTAGATGTTTAGAATCTTTTGGTTGAACCCCACGAACGAGCATCACCTCCCACAACGCGAGCTTTCGACGGTTTGAATTTCTCATCATTTCAACGAATTTTGACATCTGGCTCGTGCGAAAGCACGAGCCTTCTTTTTGCCCATTCAAACCTTTTCGACGGTTGCTTGTCATTTGAATCGGCCACTTGTCTGATGAAACTGAATACTTTCGGTGGTTAATGAGCATGCTGAAGGCTCGCCCAAACCACTGGATTCTGATATTTTGACATTTTCTTTACTGTACCAAATTCAAAAAATTTTCTCAACTAGAAAAAACACAGAAGTAGCTTTAGGATGCGATCAATAACCATGATATCCCCTACAAATTCAACCGAAAAAATAGTTTCATTTTGGGAGTTAACAGGAACCATAAAGCAACCTAAGATAACTATGGTAGGAGATTACTGGGATGAGAAAACTATCCAAGAAATACATATCCTGCTGCAGAAGTATGAGGACTCGTTCCGAAAGACATTTTCAGAGCTAAAAGGGATTAAAGGAGATATGGGAGAGATGATAATTGAACTAAAACTAGGATCAAATCCTGTGAGGCATAGACCATATCGCCTTAACCCTAGAGTGAAAGAGAAGGTTAAGAGGTAAATAGACAATATGTTGGAGGTTGGACTCATTTTTGTAGTGGAAGAAGCATAATGGGTTAGCACAATAGTCATCCAGAGAAATAAAGGTACAAAGGACATTAGGGTGTGTGTAGACTGCAAAAGCCTTAACTCTACCTGTGTGCATGACCCTTTCCCAACACCTTTTACTGATAAAGTGCTAGAACAAGTTGTGAGGAAAGAATCTTACTCATTTATAGATGGATTTTCGGGGTATCACCAAGTAAGGATTGTTGAAGAACACAATAAAAATACCACATTCATAACAGAATGGGGGTCATTTGCATATAATGTGATGCCCTTCGACCTAAAGAATGCCCCTACAGTTTTTTCCTAGATTGTAATAGAAACATTCCAATAATTTATTCACAAGTTTATATAAGTTTATATGGATGATTGGACTGTATACAGTCTTCTCAGAGAACATGCAACGCTAGTACATCTGATGTTTGATAGATGTAGGGAATTGCAAATATCCTTGAACCTCAGGAAGTGTATCTTTTGTGTGCCACATGAAAATTTTTTAGGCCACATAGTATTCCGACAAGGAGTATGCCGAGAAGGAGTAATGGTAGACCCAACCAAAGTTGTGTTTATTGTGAACATGCCTCCACCTATGAGTGCTCCATGCTAGGGCACATAGTGAACTATCCTAGGTGTATCAAAAGGTATGCAACCATTACTACACCCCTGGAAAATATACTAAAGAAGTCAGAAGTGTTCTAGTGGACGCTAGAATGTGATAAAGCGTTCAACATCCTGAAGGAAAAGATCAACACAACACCTATTATGATATTTACAAACTGGGAAAACAAATTTCATGTGCATGTAGATGCATCAGGTATTTCCCTAGGATCCATATTAGCGCAACCAGGAGATGGATCCATGGATCATCCTATCTATTTTGCTAGCAAGAAGTTGTCGCAAGCTGAGTGAAACTATTATTTACACTCTCCATAAGTTTATACATTACTTGTTAGGCTCTCATTTTAAGTTCTTTATTGATCATTCCGCGTTAAAATATCTAGTTAACAAGCCTGTTCTGGAAGGAATAATTTTTCGATGGTTGTTATTGTTTCAGGAATTTTCATTTGAGGTGATCATTAAACCTGGAATATGCAACATGGGGCCTGATAACTTATCTAGATTAGAGTCGGGAAAAAGTGGCAGAGCAGTCAATGATAATCTCCTAGATGTAGACCTGTTCCAGGTTGAGGCCATACCAGAATACATGGAAGACATAACATTCTTATTGAGTATAGGGTCCTTCCCAGAAACATACTCCGTAACTTAGAAATGTCATATGGTGGTTAGAGAAGTGGGCTATCAATTGATTATAGGGAAATTGTATAATTTGGGCCTAGATAGGATCCTCAGAAGGTGTGTCTTAGATAACGAAAGATAAGACATACTGTGGGAGTGCCACAATGGAGTTGTGGGAGGCTATTTTGGAGGAAAGGACATTGCACAGAAAGTCCTCCAAGTTGGATTATGGTGGACCACGCTCTTCAAAGATGCAAAGGCATATGATAGATCTTGTGAAGTCTGTCAAAGAGTGGGAAATCCATCACAATGAGATGAATTGCCTCTTCATTCAGTGCCAAATCTAAAAGCATTTGAGAAATGGGCGATTGAATTCATTGCGCCGATTAACCCCACAACTAAGCATTCAAAGGCCATATATATTATTACCATAACTAATTACCTTACAAGTTGAGATGAGGTAGAAGCTGTCCAGGATTGCTCAATCAATACTACTGCTAGGTTCATTTTTGAAAATATTATCACTCGGTTTGGATGTCCTAGGAGTCTGACCAGTGATCAAGGTGGTCTTTTTATCAGTAGTACAATAGAAAATCTTACAAGAAAGTTCTTGATCCAACATCATAAAAGTATCCCTTACCATGTGCAATCCAATGGCACAATGGAGGCGTTTAACAAGATTCTGAAGAGAGGATTAACGAAGGTTTGTTGTGAAAACATAGAGGATTGGGATGACAAAGTCCCAACAATTTTATGGGTTTACAGGAAAACCACAAAGAAACTCCACAGGTATACTCCGTTTCAACTAGTCTATGGGAAAGAGGTTGTGGCACCTGCATAATTCATTACTCCGAGTCTATATATTGCACAGATTACAAACATGTCTAAGGATGAATTAGTTGCGCAGAGGCTTATGGAATTGAAATAACTTGAAGAGACTCGGTTTTTAGCAGACTTTCATCAATCAGTTGAGAAAACGAGGCAGGAAGCTTGGCATGACATACACATTAAGACTAAAGCATTTGTGCAAGGAGATAAGATCCTACTTTATGACATTCGAGACTAGAAACATCCAGTCAAGTTGCGCATGCATTGGTTGGGGCCATTTATAGTTGCGGAGATCCAAGATTTTGGAGAAGTCAGACTCGCGCAATTGGATGGTATACTTCAACCAGGATGGGTGAATGGCGCTTAGCTGAAATCCTATATTTTTCAGAACTAAGATAAAATACTATTGCTCTAGTGAAAAGGAGCATATACAGTAGCTAGATTTAAGTTTTTGTTTTACAATTTGTGTGAATTCAGTTAATAAAGTCGAAGTGTGCATTGTTGTGCCGCGACATGTAGTTCATTTTCTGTCTAAGTGTTGTTCTGATGCATAATTGCTTACTCAATAGTGTAGGATCAGAAGAGCCACAAATATATTAATGAAAGTCATTAATTGTGACGGGGACCCCTTTGTGGTCAGAGGGAGAGAGAATCCAGATGCAATCCTAGTTCATGTGCCACATGAACCCAGCCCATTCATATCATTTATTACCAATACAGTAACCCATCTGAATTATGTTAAATATAAAGTTGCGATACACAAAGATTCCATCGGTATTTGCACCAGGATTCTCATCTGTTAAATGGTAAGGTATGGAATTGGATACATCCCTAACCAACTTGCTCAGTAAATGCCAAGATAACCCAATAGATTTACCTCGTTAACTAGTCTCATTGGACAACTTAGATCCAAGTTGCGTCTATAGGGTTGATGATGAATAGCCTTAGCAGTTATTACAGAACTTGCCAGCTAAGCCCGAGTATAAGGTTCTATGAACTCGGTGTAGGATGCATTGTTTCCCAAATAGAACTTAGCACCCTGTGAATTCTAAATTGTGCTCAAGTCTGTGCAATCCCTTAGGCCTCCGTCCCAATCCCCAATCCTAGTTATTCTGTTGAAGTATGTTGACAGTTTAGAGCCACTATGCCAAGAGCTACAGGGAGCAGAAGTGTAGTTTCTAAGGATGCAGTGTCGGACGAGCCCTATGACCCCTAGGTGGAGATCGTGGACGATCTCAAAGGCAAGGTCGAGCAAGTCAAGTTCCTTGACCTTGACCTGATAGACCAGGTTCTGTTCCTACAGATGAACATCAATGTATTTTAGAGTGTCTCTCTAGACGAGTTGGGAGGAATGCAATTCATGCCAAAGACGAAGTTCACTAATCTATTTAACTCCACTATTATGAATCTCAGAGATTTTCCAGTTTTCAGCACCACTGGAGAGGTTGCCAGATGTACCAAGTTCCTCATTAGCAGGGTACATGACAGAAGCCTATGGTTGGATAGACAATATCCAATTCACGCAGAGGACATCCATCATCTTATTGGACTATCCATCAAAGGTGAGGATGTGTCCAAAGGATTTAAGGGTCCCAACAAGCATGGGAAGAAAAAGGGGGAACCCAATTTATATGAGCGATTTCATATGCATAGGGGGGCGGGGACGTACAGTGAATATTTACCCCATTCTACCTGAGACAGTCAGGACCTCTTGCTATGTAATTGCTAGCAAGGTCGTGCAGTCTTATTAAAAAGGAGAATGTACATTGGATGCCTTATCGATGGAATACTTTTGCGTCAATGGCGCTGTATTAAAATGGTGCAATTATTTATAGGAAGAACTCATGGTGGCTTGCGAAGAAGCTTAGGAAAAGGGCAGAACCTTCACTTATGGATACTTTTTAGTTGTGTTCGCTATGTTGAAGTGGACGTCACCCATAGGTAGACCACTATCACCAGTAGATAAGGGGTAATTAGAAAATATGTTTGAGCCTTGGCACTCAAGGTCGGACTTAGAGAACACTACCTTCAACAACATAGTGTTCTCGAAATGGTACAACAGGTTGCTAGACACAAATCAGAGGTTGCACATTCCGCAGGAATTTCTCAACCTCAAAACGCGAAACATTGCATTAAACATGAACTACCACCACACATTTGTATGGCCAATGAAAGCCAGGTGAGAAGAATTCAACACCCAGATGCTGTCATTTTACCTGGATGAGGAGTGCTTTGACAAGCATTTCATGTCATGGCTAGGAGTCAAGTGCAACCCGCACAAGTCATGGATGCACTACATTCTATCGACAGAGCTATTGAAGAAAATGGGCCAGGAATTAGGGGTAGGACCGAGCTTGGGCCCAGAGGAATATAAGAAATAATCTCCAATACAGAGAGATTTAGAGGAGGAGGAAGAGACACAGCCACTAGAGCGCAAAAATAGAACATTACCCATGTTTCTACAACTTCCAGAGAAATCCATGTTGACAGGTATGGATGTCAACGAAATTCTCAGCGTTTCCTTCATCAAAGACCCATTGGCTAAGAAACCCAGGACAAGGATATCCTCAAGTAAGATTCTGAATCCCCAACCTATATCATCCACCATTCCTCACACTTGATCAACAGCCTGATCAACACACATTATTGATATCTAGTATGAACTTGAGCTTGATACCACTCCATCCACAACCATCCTTACTGAACAACCCCCATCACCCCAAAATCCCCAGTCACCACCCTGAGAAATCACCTTCCCATCCCAAACTACTGACCCAGATCCCATGCAGTTGGACCCCCCTGAGATACCCAAGAAGAGACCATAAATCACTTGTCCAAACCCTGAGATACTCAAATAGAGACTAGAATTCACTGGGCCAAACCCCGAAGCCCAGAGCCAACAAATTATCCCCTTTGTGCCAATTCAGGACACTCCTCCTTCAATGGAGATGTAAAATGTACCAAAGCTGCAAGTCATATGTCCTCATCACACTTCCTCAATGACCAAGGTTGAGGGGGATATCGAAAAGAGTGCAACCCCAGAAGATGAGGTCCACAAAGAGGCAGAGGTACGAGAGGTTCAGAAGGAACCTAATATGACATCAGGATAGAGTGCAACATCGGTGCAGGAAAAAACAGAACTAGTCCTCCAAAACCCACAATAGTGTGCATAGTTGATGCAACTTTTCCTGGCCAGAACAAAATTACTACCTTTCCTTCCATCAGCACTGAGGTTGAGACTTGCACCAGACCCATCTACATGATAATAGGAGGTGGGGACACCTTTAGAGCATTTAATGGCCAGTGGACTCCCACTGCAGGTCGAAGTACCCAGGGTGGCCACCCCTTCTTCTGTTGATCTCACACAATGGTGAACAACACAATTGGTCGGGATGATCAGAGACTCAACTGATCAACTAGATAAGTGGCTCTAGAATTCCGAAAGAGATGCATAGTTTGAAAGGGAGGAGGCACTCCTCTCCCAAGCATGAAAGACACAGGAGCAATATGCCAAGGTCCAGGTGGAGTAGAAATTGGAAAGAGTCCAGGAGAATATTGTCGAATCCTGTCCAGAGATAAGGAAGGCAACACCACAATTTTCAGAATCCAGTGCTGCAGGAGATCCTGAGCATCATATCGAGCTACTCTAGGGAGCATGGTCACAACTGACCATTCACACAGAGAACTTGGAAGCACAACTATGGGAGAGCCAACAGGAAGCAGAACAACAACCCAAGAAGATGCAAGAGCAGATGGAGAAAGTAGTGTTGGAAGGAAACAATGCCAGAGAAGCACTACACAAACGCACAATCGAATGCATGAGGATCTTTCGTGAATTCAATGATTGGATGGGAATCATTGCAAGGTACAACCAAAATCTGGAGGATGTGTGTGCAAGGATACAATCGCTCAACGAAGAAGTTGCGGTCACCATGGATCTAATGGAGAAGCAGGAGAAATTCGATCAGATCCAGCAGGAAGACAACGATATGAATGCTTTGTTTGAAGCACAAGCAGTAGCTAAGAAAGATTTGCATGAATTTTGACCGGTCGTTTAGACATCGTACATATAGATGCATCAGGTGGATGCTATAGATAATTCCGAATGGAACTCCTTGGTCACATCCAAGCCTGAATGATGCATTATATATGCAACTCAACAGTTCGTAGTTGAGGCCTCACTCCTTTCTAGGAAGTGGCAAGACAAAATTGTGGGTTTTCAAGAAGTCAGGAAGCGAGCCTTAGAGTTGGTCCCTTCATTTGAAGAGGAGGAAAAGAAAAAAGTGCAAGCAGAATATGAAAGAAAAGAGGAGATAGAGGGCAAAGGAAAGAAACATGAAATCCTAGAAGCTATGAAAGAGCCAAGGACTTGACTCAAGTGCGAGTCAAGGATTGTGGCCAGAGCTTGTTGGGCCCTTCGTTTTTGGTTAGAAGTTGCACAAGGAGGAATACAGTCCCAATTTTTGTCAAACACGAATTGTGAAAGCCACAAAGAAGCTGGACAGTGGAGCAAGAAAATAAACAAAAAATGGTTGCGAAAAGGGACAATGCAACACCAACAAGGAAAAATAAGTTACAACAGAACAAGAACAAGAAATCATGCAGAGTCTAAATATAGAAGATCCCACTCAGCCTATATCTATGAGATGCATACGATTGTAAAGGGTTAGATGGCATAGCTGATATAGAGGGGTAGATGGTATAGAGGGAACAAATATATTAAAGGTTCTGTGATTGTAACTTGTATACATTTTGGGGAAAAGGGTAGATAGAGCTCTGAGGCATGAGTCTGAAGCCAGAAGCTTGTAACAAAGTATTGATTTGTATCTGTGAGATTGTATCTGAGAACCTCTTTTGATAATATATATGGAAGGACCTAAAATTTTGAAATATACTGTGTCATTCTGTGTTTATGATTATGAACAGTCTATGTACTTCACTTCTTTATGTTTGATAAGATCAATGCGTTGTATCTATTTACAAATGACATCGCAACTTGATTTTCTTTATTTCGAGTTATGAATAAGTTCAGATATGTTCTATGGTTAGTATTTCTTGCACAAGATCATGGTGAAATTTGAAGATTCTAAAAACCTACTTAAGTATTCTCCTTGCCCTTCCCTATCTTCTTGTCTTGGTTGCGGTTCAGGTGAGACTTCTTCTCTTCAGAGGAGATGAAAATTTCAGTTCTCTAGAATACTCGGTGCCTTTTGTTGGTAACCTGAGAAGGACCCTGGTCTAATCAATTCTGTGCCAACACACACTACATTCTCCAAGGGTGCCACGCACCTTTGGCTGATTTTGGTATTTTTCCAACCCTTGGAGTCAATATTCCATCAGAAGACCTTGTGGGATACTAAGGGTCTCTAAGTAATAAGGACCCTTCTTTATTGCACGCCCTTTAGAATCTTCATGAGCGATTGTCTCAGTCTTCCCTCATGACATTGTGGATCTCTTGAACTAGGTAATTGTTAACCTACAATTCGAGCTATGAAGGGAGTGCTAGTAGGCTGTGGCAGGGATGCTGCCACACATCTCCCTCAATACCTGGTTGCTGTGCATGGCCCTTTTACTCCTAATGTGATTCTGATTAGCAAGCAATCGTCAGCCTACATCCATCAACGAAACATGTCAACAATCCATAAAAAACATCATAATATAACCAATCATATGTCACATATACATAAACAGAAGTACCCAAACCATATACAGTCCACTCCTAGACTCGATATAGAGTCCAAGGAGGTCCATCGATGCCATCGACATCCTCAATCTATCAAGTGTCCTGCACACTTGCGATAAATCACTCAATACCACCTGTCTATACATAGATAATCAAATAACATAACATCATAATGCATAAGCATTGTCATCATCATAATCCATAAGTGAAGCAGACAATCATATAATGAACCGTATCACTTGCACGCAAGTTTCCTCAAAGAATAATTCAAATCATGTGCGTGCAAGAGCGAGATGTTACATACACCCACTCTTGTTTTAAACTTTGTCCCGAATTTTCATAGTATGTAAGTGTAGAATAAAGTATCTGACAAGATCGAAATGTCTAACTATCAAACAAAAATGGAAACTGCTGGCGCATATTATATGCATCCTCCTAGGTAGTTGAGTGTGGACTATAATTGTCCCATTGGACCTTGACCTGATTGACTGTTTGACACCGTAGTTGTCGAATGCGATGGGCTAGAATGAGGATTGGCTTTGTCGTGAGCACACCCTCATCCAACGACTGCAAGGAACTCATGTCAATCACATGTGTAGGATCACTAAAATAATGTCTAAAAAATGATACATGAAAAACATTGTGCATAAGCCTCAAAGAATCAAGAAAGGTGGGTCGATAGGCCATAGGCCCCTTCCTTTCCACAACTTCTAAAGGTCCCACAAACCTAGGAGAGAGTTTAGCACCCTTTCCAAACTTGATCAAACTCTTGTGCGGTTTCACCCACAAGAAGACTCATCACCAACTTCATAACTACGATCAACGTGATTCACATCGACATAACTCTTTTGTCGATCCTACGCTTCCTTTATCCTTTGTCTTATTGTTTGCATTTGTTCTTCCATTTCTTGGATCGCTTCTATTCCTACCAAGACCCTATCCTCAAGTTGATCCCTGCTCAAAGGAATCCGACACGGTCGCCCATATAGAAACTCAAATGATCCCATCTTAATGGTGCTTTGATAGTTGTTGTTGTATGCAAACTCTACCAGTGGAAATAAATCCTCCCAATGCTTCTTTTGGTCCATCACGTACATACACAACACGTCTTCCAAGATTTGGTTTTTTATTTCTATCTTCATGTCTTTCCTCAGGTGATATGCGGTACTAAAGTTGAGTTGGGTTCCCAAGGCCTCTTGGAAACTAGTCCAAAATCATCCTCTAAACACCGATCCTCGATCGGATATGATCCTCTTAGGAACGCCATGCAATATCACTATCTCGCTGATAAAAAATCTAGTTATGTCTAGCGTCTGATACGTCATATGCACAGGGATAAAATTTTCACTCTTCGTCATAATTTCAACTACCACGAAAATCAAGTCGTGCCTCCTTGCCTTCAGTGGAAATCCTACAATAAATTCCATCGAAATGACGTCCCATTTCAATTCTGGAATAGTGTGTGGTTGTAGTAATCCTACCAGATGTCAATGTTCTCCCTTCACTTGCTAACATTATATAAATATCTCCACGTAGTTAACTACGTACGCCTTCATTCCTTTCCATAATAATAAGGGTTTAAGGTCTGCCCTCATCTTCGTGATTCCTGGATGAGACATGTACACTTCTCCATGAGCTCAGTTTAGAATCAAACTTCTCAACTCGTTGTTAGGAGGTACATAAATCCGGTTATTATATATCATTAATCTGTCATTGTCCACAGTAAATCCCTCAAATTTTGGTACCAACATGGTGTCTCGTCTGATATTTTCCTTAACCTCCTCACACTTGTCATCGTCACACTGTATAGTTAGAATCCTTCCACGAAGATTCATGTGAAGAGGTATCACCGAAAATATGTGTGGTCTCCGAATCAACACATTTTCCACTATGTTCATTGTTCCTTTTATGTAGGTAATATCGAAATCGTACTCGCTAAGCAGTTCTGACCAACACCTTTGTTGCGCATTCAAGTCACTTTGCGTAAAAATGTGCTGCAAACCATAGTGGTCTGTTTTCAGTTCAAATTTTCATCCAACCAAGTAGTGTCTCCACACTCTCAAGGCATACACAATGGCTAATAACTCCAAATCGTATGTCGCATAGTTCTCCTCATGATTTCTTAACTTCCTTGAGATGTAAGTGATCACTCAACCATCTTGCATCAAGACTTCACCTAAGCCTTTTTTGGATGCGTCTGTGCATACCAAGAATTTCTTTTCCATGTTAGGGACTTTTAGTAGAGGCGCTGTTTTCAACATCTCCTTGAGCCTTCGAAATGATTCCATGCATTTCTCAGTCCATACAAAATTATTGTTTTTCTTGTCCAATTCCATAATCGGATTTGCTATCTTTGAAAAACCTTCGATGAACCGTCGATAATATCCCTCTAAACCCATGAAACTATGTACTTCTGGGAGGTTCGTCGGCATAGACCATTCCATAATAGCCTCCACCTTCCCTGGATCCACAACGATACCTTCTTCGGAGATAATGTGCCCTAAATAATGAATCCCCGATTGATAAAAGAACATTTCGACAGTTTTCTGTATAATTTGTTCTCTCGTAAACACTGTAGTACCAAGTGAAAATGTTCATCATGTTCTTCCATCGTCCGAGAATATATCAAAATGTCGTCAATGAATACTTGAACAAACTTTTCCAAGTATTCATAGAACACCCCATTCATCAAGCTCAACAATACCCCTGGGGTGTTTGTCAGTATAAACAGTAAAACAATAAACTCGTAATGTGCAAGCCTCATCTTAAATGTAGTCTTAGTAATGTCTTCCTCCTTGATATGTAACTGGTGATATCCTGACCTCAATTCGATCTTTGAAAGCACCGTCGCGCCCTTCATTTGATCAAATAAATCATCTATTCTTGGCAATGGATATTGGTTCTTGATCGTTTCCTTCTTCAATTGACGGTAGTCAATGCAGACTCTCCACGACCCATCCTTCTTCCGTAAGAAAATAATAGGTGCAACCCAAGGCGATACACTTGGACGTATAATTCCTAGGTCCAAAAACTCCTTCAGTTGCATTTTCAACTCCTGTAACTCAGGGGTCGACATCCGATAAGGCATTCTTTCTATCGGTTTGGTTCCAGGTTTTAGTTCGATGGCAAATTCTAGTTCCCTCTTAGGAGATAAACCCAAAAAATCCACTGGGAATACATCCACAAATTGTTCTACTACCAGAAGGCTTTCCACTCCTTATGCCATGCCCTTTTTGTTCAACGTAAGGATCACGTATAAATTTCATCCCTTTCACATGATCTTCCGTAGATGTACGAAAGAGATGATCCTTAGGGAAAATCCATGGCTCCTTCCTATAATCACTCGTCTCTGTCCCTTGTCATTGGTCAAACTCAATCATTTCATATTTTAGTTGAGAAACACATCATGTGATTCCAACCAGTCCATACCAATCATGATGTCATAAGATCCTAATATCGGGACGTACAAGTTGGCCTTCGTGACGAAATATCCCAGGTTAAGGCTATAGTCTGTAACCTTTCCTCCAACTTTCTTCTTGGCTACCAAAGCCATTTACATGTAGCTAAACTCGTCTTGTTCGACTGCCTTTACCTTAATTCTTTTTAGCACTACACCAGAATTAAATTTCTTTATAGCACCCGAATCTATCAAAATACTAAAGTTCTGTTCAACGATGGTACCCGATTTATCGAGAACAGTAGATTGGTACTCTTCCTGGTGGTTATTCACCGCTGCATGAATCTGATGGGCCTTTCCTAAATCTCCTACTGTAGTGTGCCCAATTGACCCGACTGCTCTGATCCTCTGAACTAGATAGTCACAATGGCAATGTGGCTCACCACATGTCCAACATCTGGTCTTCAGTCTAGTACTCCTGGTCTCTGAAGTAGAAGCTAATGGTCCACCAAACTGGAACCCCGGTCTGTTTTGCTGAATAGGCCGGAACTACTGCTGTTGGAGACGACGCTGCTGCTAGTGTTGTAGTCCTCTATAGGGAGTCCATTACTAAGGTGTCGATCGCCGTGGTGTCTTGAACATGGATCCTCTCAAAGTGCCTCGATACCCTGATGGATGTCGAGCCATTTTCTGATGCTGCTGTGCACCAGATGTTTCTTGTCCTGTCGGTCTCGCAGGAGTATGTCTCTAACCCCCGTTGATCAACTCTTCCTTAGCTATGAGGGACTTCTAGAAAACATCGTGCAACATCTGAGGCATTAATATCCTCACCTTTGCACGAATGCTGATGTTAAGGTCGAACACAAACTTGTGGACCTTAAGCTTCTCGGTGTTCATATGTGGAAAATACTTGAGAAGTTCCATGAAATGGGCCTCATATGTGGGCACCATACAACCGCCCTGTCATAAGCCATTGAACTCATTGAGTCCATGCTCAATGAATTCCTCAGAAAAATACCTCTCCTAGAACCGCTCCTCGAACAGTTCCCATGACACATCTTCGACAACCATGTTCAGTTGTGGCAGGAGAATCTTCCACTATAGAAGAATGCTCCCCTTCAGTTGAAAGACCTCCATGCCGACTTTCATGTTGGAGGTATAGTCGTGAAGTGAAAATCATATCGCCATGTTCCCTAACCATGCCTCGGCTGTTGCGCCATCCGTGGCACCCAAGAACTCGGGAATTTTGATATTCGTAAGTTCTCGGTGAATGCTACCAGTACCGGCTGGGGCATGTGGTGGACCCTCAGGGGTTACCGGTGCCCTGGCCTCATCTCTATCCAAACGGCTAATCAACACCTTTGAAATCCTCTGAAAGAACCTCATCAACCCAACCACATCGCCCACAACAATTTTTCCCTGTACAATAACTTGTTCATTTCCTTGGGGGTTAGACCCCTCTGGCATGGATGCTACTAGAGGTGTCACACCTCCTCCTCTAGCACCACATTGTCTTCCTCCATAACGTCCTCTAACCACAATTACCTCCACAAATACAATTCAAATTAATTGGTGATAAATTATTAATGAAGGTTTATACAGTGGAAGGCGTAATGATCTCAAGTCACAGGGTTGATCCCGCTTTAATACCATACGTAACAACCCCACCGTTATGACAACAAAAACGACATACAACAGGTACACATTTTTTTCCGTTAGGAATTATACATCACAATTAATAACACCTTCATTGACATGCCATCCAATATATTAATGAAACAATATTAACAAATTATCAATCATTCATGACATAAAGTCGACACATCATTGCAATGAATAATGATACACATAGCGACGCATTAACACAAATAAATAACATCCCATAATCATTGTATTCGTACAAATAAATAATGAAACATAGACAACACGAATCATAAAGCACTCAACTCCTCTCATTAGGATAATCATCAGATAACACCATGATAACATGAGATAACATAACACTAACTTAAGGATCATAAAGATAATCATAATAATGACATAAGATACTACCCTCCCAACCTACCCTGCAAAGTTAGGACCTCCAGGACACATAAACAACACTCAAGCCCACGTTCTAAATTATTTTAACCATTTAAGGTCTTAAGGCCGGTGACTGTTCTGAGGAACAACGAGGTGTCTACATCCCACTAACACAATCAATCCAAACTAACTATGCCAAAACAACAACATCACGATAATCAAATTCAACAATCCATAATCCTAAACATCAATTATTCAAGTGTAATGGTCGTCATCAACTTATCAACATACATCACATCTAAGTCATGGTGTGCAAGTATTCTAACTAATTGCATAAACCATCCTAACCACATTAAGTCCAAGGTGAAAGAGCAAGTATTCTTTATATTTCATTTCATTTCGCGCAAGAAGTCTGATTACTTAATCAGTCATACATTAAATTAAGGCACAAGAGTATAACAATTCTAAATCAAGCATGCACACATATCATGGTTAATGCAAGAGTAATTGTTAACTTATACAAGGCGCAAAGGCAATCACAAAATCTATCTACAAGGCGCAAGAAATCTAAATACAGACCAATCATAAATCACATTGAAATCATGGTGCAAGAGATTAACAAGGCTTAAACAATCATATATCATTTGTGTTCTAAAAACGCGAGAGTAAGATGATCACTTGATTTAACTTTACATATTTTATTTACTGCACAACCTACCTATAATCAATTGAATTAACTTCACTTATAAAAACATCATTTCAAGAATCATAATAAATTTATAAATA
>CBVK0100603817.1:0-16530 GCA_900067695.1 Picea abies | reverse complement strand
ATGAGATGTTCCTTGCTTCTGACCTAGTTGTCAGACGTAAAGCAAGATGATGTGATGAGACTAGCACTGAGCTTCCGGCTAGATAGCTGTGACGTAAAGCCAGTCTAGTATGAGACAGCCTTGTGCTGTGATGATGATGATGTATCAGTTTTTATACTAATACATATTGATGCATATGATGATGGCATTCCTTTGAGAATGATGATGTTGCCGATGAAGAAAACTTCCGATGATTTATAGATACGCCAGCCAAGATGATATTGATGATGTTGTCCTCCCAGTTGATGTTGTTGATGATGTTGTCCTCTCTCTCTCTCGCATGATGCTGCTGAAGAATACCCTTCTTGTTAAGGGGGAGTGTTGAAATATTGTAACTGCAAAGCGTATTCTTATTATTATTGATATATTATTCATAGGATCAATCCCCATTGAGGATTGATCATGTCAGTTATTGTAATAGGACCAAATCCCCTTTTGCGGATTGGTCAAAAGACAATTATAATAGGCAGAATAAGAAGTCGGCCCCAGCAGTTAATAAAGAGACCCAGAAATATAATAAAGGTGGATTTACCCACCCAGTTGGAGAAGTCGACCCTGCCAGTGAAGAGACACTTCACATGTGCCGGACTTGTATAAATAAAGGAGGCTAGCGCCTCACTTGGAAATAACTCACTTGCTCAATTTGAGAGACAAGTTCTGATCTGTTACCGGCAAAGGAGAAAGAGAGTGGCACATATCTTGGAGAGGACTTTCTGTTTTAGCATAGAGATCTCTTGGCATTGTATTGGCTATCTATATTAAGGAAGTTTCTATTGGGTTTTCTTCCCCTAGAGAGTTCCCCAGGATAAATGTTGTGTCTCTTGTGATTGTGTATTTCTCAGTGATCTTCGATTATGCTATTGTTATCTAATGAAATGCAAACATCTATAATAATGGCTTAAACATTAACACCCCTATGCCATGACATGAGCCCTAGAGAAGGAACCCTTAGCAAATGAGAGAAATATGAGCCAAATTTTGACAAATGGGCACATCATGGATGACTCTCATGGCCAAGTTATTGTTCAGGGATATAAACCATGGATTTCTTCCCTAACCATTGTTTTTAGGGCTCATAAGCCATGCACTATGCCCCAAACCGAGACACAAGCCTTGAAGAAGGAATCTTTGACCTACAAGAGGAAATATGGGCACGATCTCGACGATTAGGAATAACAAGAATGGATCTCGTGGCCAAAACCAAGTTCAATGTCAAAAACTAATAATTTAGGCCCTTACCATTAGATTTTGTACTCACAAGCACCGAGGGACCAAGAGCCCAACACAGGCCCTACAGAACGAATCTTTGGCCAAGGCTAGGTCTCGTTGCCCAAGCCATGATTTGGGGCCAAAATTTTGAGATGTAATCTCTAACCTTTGCTTTTGGGGCTCATAAGCCATGCATAAGGCCTTAGACCTTGACACAAACCCTAAAGAAGAAATATTTGGCATATGAATGGAATATGTGCATGCTTTTAATAATTGAGCACAAGAAGGATAGATCTCATGACCCTAGCCATGGTTTAAGGCCAAAACTAGGGATTCAAACCATGCATAAGGCCCCAGACAGGATTCAAAGGCCATGCATAAGGCCCCAGAGAACAATACAAGCCATACAAAAGGAGTCTTTCGCCTTTGAGAGGATTATGGGCCCAATTTTTTAGGATTAGACAAAACAAGGATGGGTTTCAAGGCTCAAGGCATAGTTTGGGACCAAAAACTAGAGAATCAAGCCCTCACAATTGTCTTTAGGGCTTATAAGCCATGCACAAGGTCTTGGACTAGACAGTAGCCCTATAGAAGGAATCTTTGGCCTAAGTTGATTATAGTAGTTTAACCAACTAACCCTTAACCTCAACATTCTAATGTTTCATCCATCACATATCACATTTGTAATGTCCCCATTTTTGGACATTATTACATTACAGAGTGTTATGCCTACCAAAGTAGCCAGGTAGGGGTGATAGACAGTTCGGGAGATATTGAGGGGTTTTATTGGGCCCGACTTGCATCGTTCATCATCAGGATCCATTCCGCACAGCTTGGCTTTGGTTCTGTTGCATTGCGACGATTTCCGTAATTTTGAGTTATTATGGGTCATATCTTAATTAAATTCACTAAGTGTTGATATTATGGTAGCTGCGGGAGGCATTAACCTCCACTTGTGACCTTTGATGAGATTAGAATATTCCAGGAAGCAAGAAGAACCCTAAAAGACTTGGACATAACCCTAGAAGTAAAGTTGGCTAAAGAGAATATTTTATATTGAGTATTTAGCCTCCAAAAAGAGAAGTCGGCCCAGACTGCCTAGAAAGAGCAGTATAAATATAAGGTGCCAGAGCTCATTTGACACACACAAGTCGCAACTGCAGAAATCCAGTAGTGCGCAAGTCTGGGGAGCAGCTGCAGTTGCAGTTACTGCAATCCGTAATTTCGGTCTTTCTGGGTTGGACTTTCTGATCAGTCTTGTTATCTTTGCTTGGTGCATTAGCCTTGGTTGGCTATTGAATTGCTACCGGAATTCTTCTCTCTGTCAAGTTCAAGGTGCTCGGGGGTGGCATTCGTGCCTATGGTTGGGTGACAATATTGCTATATTGTCTATGGTTGAACAAGCACACCCACTTTTCTATTGGTTATGGGCCCACACCTCCTTCATTCAATCTAACCACTGGAAAGAAGCTCAGCCATAAGGTTATCAAGCTCGTTGAAGAACTGTCGCTAGGGTTTATAGTAGGTGCAGTCACTGAAGCATTACCGCTAGGGTTACTAGCAGGTGCAGTTGCAAAAACCCTAAAACTCTTGCCCAACACCTTATGATGGAATACCTTACTCAAGGAGAAGATATTCTGGTGCGCCTTGGTCCATTGCACCTCTTGGCACTCTCAGAAGGCAAAAACGTCAAGGTTGAGATTTTGGGTCAAAGTCAAAGTTTGACCTTTTATCAGTCAACAAAAATCATGAATGAAAAGACGGATCATCTACATTATTCAGCTCTCACAGTAACTCTTGAAGATGACATGTGGATAATTGACAGTGGAGCTTCCAAGCATATGACACTCTCTAATCTGAATGAAAAGAAGACATCCTACAAGGTACAACTTGGAGATAAGAACACCTATCCAGTCGAAGGAATTGGTCAAGCCTCCGTCAAATTGAAAACAAGTAACAATGTTCATTTGAGCAATGTCTTATATGTACCTGGTTTAGAAAAGAATCTTGTATCCATATCTTGCCTAGAATACAAAGGAAACAGAATAGCCTTTGTAGATGGAAAAGTATTATCTTGGTCTAGAGACTCCAGGATAGAGAACACTAGAGTTATTGGAACCCCTGAAGGAAGACTATACAGAAGGAATCCCAATGAACTTTGGCATAGAAGGTATGATCATATCAACTATCAAGCATTACCTTTCCTCGAAAAGATGGTTGAAGGAATACCAGAACTACAATCTACACATGAAGGAATTTGCAAAGGATGTGCTCTTGGTAAGAATGCTAAGAAACCATTCTCAAGCAGCAACAATAGATCTAAGGAAATCCTAGATCTAATAAATTCAGATGTTTGCGGTCCGATGCCAGTCAAATCTCTAGGAGGTTCTCTTTACTATGTAATCTTCATAGATGATTACTCAAGAAAGACTTGGTTATATCTCTTGAAGACAAAGGACGAAGTTTTCAGCAAGTTTCAAGAATTCAAAGCAGAGATAGAGAACCTCACAAACAAGAAAATCAAGACCTTGAGAACAGATAATGGAGTAGAATACACATCCAAGGAATTTGTTGCCTTTTGCAAATCGACAGGGGTTAGGAGGGAGCTAATTGTTCCTCATAATCCTCAACAAAATGGTGTAGCAGAAAGGAAGAACAGATCTATTGAAGAAACTGTGAAGGCACTAATGAACGATCAAGGTTTATCTATGTATTTGTGGGGAGAAGCAGCCATGACAGCAATATATGTTCAGAACAGAAATCCCCACCGCATATTGAAGGATATGACTCCAGAAGAAGCCTTCTCGGGAAAGAAACCTAATGTGGAACACTTATGAATCTTTGGATGCCTTGTTTACATTCACATCCCCAAGGATAAAAGGAAGAAATTAGAACCCTCAGGAAAGAAGGGCATATTTGTGGGATACTGTGAATCATCCAAAGCCATCCAAAGATTGAAGTCAGCAGAGACGTAACCTTCAATGAAACGATGGCTTTCAAAAAATCCATAGAAGAAACTATAGAAGAAGAAGAGTATGAAGAGCCTAAAGAAGAAAGCACATGTCTTCCAGAAAGTCGGAATGAAGAAACAGAACAACTTGATCATTCAATGCAACCATGTGAACCTATTGAATCAATCATTGTACCCAAAACCAAGAAACGTTCAACTTGGCTTGAAGCTACTCTACAAAAAGCAGAAAGACTCAAAGCCCCAAGTGGCACCTTCAGAAAAAGCAAAAAGCCCAAAAGATTCTCCAACTATGCAGCATGTATGACAAAGTTTTTAAATGAAGAACCCACCACATTTGAAGAGGCAGCTCAGAAGAAACAATGGAAAGAAGCCATGACAGAAGAACACCAGTCCATCATGAAAAATGATGTATAGGAACTTGTTCCTAGACCCAAAGAAAAATCAGTAGTAACTTCAAAATGGGTCTATGAGATCAAACATGCAGTAGATGAAAGCGTGGACAAATACAAAGCAAGGTTCGTAGCTAGAGGGTTCTCCCAGAAGGAGGGAGAATATTATGATGAGACATTCGCTTTTGTTGCCAGATATACTTCTATTAGAGCCATTATGTCCCTTGTTGCTTCCATGGGATGGAGTCTACATCAAATGGATGTAAAGGCAGCTTTTCTCAATGGAGCAATCGAAGAACAAGTATACATTGAACAACCTCAAGGATTTGAAGTACACTCCAGAGACACTCATGTTTGTAGACTAAAGAAATCCATGTATGGACTCAAGCAAGCTCCAACAGCTTGGTATGCCAGAATAGACAGCTACTTAATAAGACTTGGTTTCTCCAAGAGTCATGCGGAGCCAAATCTCTACTACAAAGTCGTGAACAATGCACCTGTGATTCTACTGTTATATGTCGATGATTTATTCTTGACAGGTGAAGAGTCTCTCATTGACCAGTGTAAGAAGGAACTAGCTTCTGAGTTCGATATGAAAGATCTTGGTCTCATGCATTATTACTTGGGATTAGAAGTATGGCAGAAGCGTGGTGAAGTATTCCTTGGACAAGGAAAGTATGCAGTGAAGATTCTTCAGAAGTTTGGAATGATGGATTGCAAATCCATGGACACTCCTATGACCACAGATATAAGGAAAGTAAGAGACTCAAATTCTAATCCAGTAGACCCATCCCTATATCGGGGGTGGTCATGACATGAGCATTGGATAGCTGCAAAGCATGTTCTAAGATATATTCGTGGGACGCTAAACTATGGTTTAAGATATACCTCATCCAATGATATACAGCTTCATGGATTCACAGATTCAGATTGGGCCGGGAGTGCAGAAGACAGAAGGAGTACTTTAGGGATGTGTTTCAGCTTGGGCTCCGCTATGATATCTTGGCGCAGTAGGAAACAGAAGTCTATCGCACTCAGCACAGCAGAAGCAGAATATATCGCAACATGTGAGGCATGTACAGAAGCAGTATGGCTGAGAAAGTTGATTTCTGGATTATTTGATCAAGTTCCATATTCGACCATAATATATTGTGACAATCAGAGTTGTATAAGGCTATCCGAACACCCAGTGTTTCATGAACAGTCTAAACACATTGAGATCAAATACTACTTTATTCGAGATGAAGTCCAGGAAGGAGAAGTGAAGCTCCAATATATCTCCACAGATGAGCAGACAGCAGATATTTTGACAAAGCCTTTGTCCAGGTTAAAGTTTGCATACTTACGAGACAATATGGGGCTCGTGGAGATAACTCCCTTAGCTAAAAGGGAAGAGATGGCTCCCCAGGTTGGGAGGGAGCACTGATATATATACTATTGATTTATGGACAGTCATTTTCCAGTTTGGAAAAATGGTCCAGGATGGGCAATTCCTTTCCAGTTCGGAAAGTGGCTTGAGATTTCTTACGGACAGGCATTTTCCAGTTCGGAAAATGGTCCAGATCGGACAGTTATTTTCGTAATGAAAATGGTACGATGGATTGTTGATGTACCATAGACAGCGATTCTCCTTGTGGCCAGTGTGGGGGAATGGTCGAGGACAGTCATTCTTCTTGGCAGTCAGTCTCAGTAGTGGTCAAGTAGAATGGTTTGCCTCGTCAAGCAGTGATTCTTTCGAAGTTCACAGTTGTGAGCAGTTTCGAAGAATGGTTCGTTTTGGAGGTTGGTGCAGGACAGTGATTTCCTTAGGAGAGGGTCTGGACAGTCATTCCCTAGGGAAAACTCATTCTCTCCAGGTTGCACTATGTTTAGTGCCGAAAGAATGGTCCAAGTTAAGCAATCAGGGATAGGCATTCCCTAGGGTAGACTCATTTTATCCAGGTTTCACTATGCTTAGTGACGGAGGAATGGCCCAGTTAGGTGAATGGTCCAGGCTCAGAAATCAAGGAAAGTTATTCTTCCATCCTTGGGAAGAATAGTCCAAATAGCTCATGGTTGATGTTTTTACTGTATGAGGGCAGATGCTCTTCCAGATCTCACAGATGTGAGTGGAAGAATGGCCCAGATGACTCAACTTGTATCATGATATTGTTTATGCAGGTTGATATCAGATGATATGACTGTGGTAGAGACTGTATGTCTCTGGACAGTAGTTGTATACTACTGTGGTGGATGTGTTCCATTGATTGTGACTGTGTCATTGGTTAGTAGCCGTGTGCTACTTGGTATGGTTGTGTACCACTAGATAGCAGTTATGTACTACTATGGATAGACACAGTTGTGTTCTATCAGATGACATTGTATTGATTGTCATGGAGATTATCCAGTTGGATAATGATGACGATGCTCGTGATTTGATAATCAGATAGCCTATGTGGCTATGATGATGCTACCGATTGAATGGTGTGTTTGTGCTCAAGACCATTTCCTTTTATACCTCCCTAGCTAGGAGGGAGTGTTGATATTATGGTAGTTGCGGGAGGTATTAACCTCCACTTGTGACCTTTGATGAGATTAGAATATTCCAGAAAGCAAGAAGAACCCTAAAAAACTTGGACATAACCCTAGAAGTAAAGTCGGCTAAAGAGAATATTTTATATTGAGTATTTAGCCTCCAGAAAAAGAGACAGCCTGGAAGGAGCAATATAAATATAGGGCGCCAGAGCTCATTTGACACACACAAGTCGCAACTACAGAAATCCAGTAGTGCGCAAGTCTGGGGAGCAGTTGCAGTTGTAGTTACTGCAATCTGTAATTTCGGTCTTTCAGGGTTGGACTTTTTGATCAGTCTTGGTTATCTTTGCTTGGTGCATTAGCCTTGGTTGGCTATTGAATTGCTACTGGAATTCTTCTCTCTGTCAAGGTCAAGGTGCTCGGGGGTGGCATTCATGCCTATGGTTGGGTGACAATATTGCTATATTGTCTATGGTTAAACGAGCACACCCACTTTTCTAACACTAAGGTCATAATGGGCATATTACTTGGAGAAACCTCTTAGTGTAATAGCTCATCGGAATCGGGAGAAAGAGCATTACAGGATAAGATGATGAGAAGTGACTTTTAGTGGTCGGAGAAGCCATAAGGATGGATAAATCACTTTTTGGAGGTAAAATGGTTAATTAATTAATTAATTAAGTGATTTAATCAAGGAATAATAAAATAAAGTAAAATTCACTTGGAGGGAAAAGGTCAACGGCGAATTAGGGTTTCGGGAAGCTATAAAGAAAGGGTAAAGCAACCTAATTCATAATTATGTTATGATTTGATGTTGAGAGAGTTTCTAGAGGAGGAGAATCGACCTTCTGTTGTTTTGTGGATTTCTGGAGGAAACCACCACCATTGATCGGTTTCGGTGTTGAGAGACACACCTTAGCCTATCAGAGATACCATCCAGGTATTTCACTGTGTTATTCAGGAGTATCCAGTTTGCAGTGTTTGCGCAGCTCAGCCAATGAGGGTGCAAGGGTTAGAGAGGGTTTGGTGTAGCTGCACGAGGCCAGAGATTATCTTGCAGATTCCTTCCGACCTAGTTGAGGACTTGCCAAGGCGCATCTTTTGAGCCACCAGTCATTAAATTCTGACAGTGGAATCGCTCAGAGCGCAGAAGACAGCCAGATAGTGTGCAACTCTTGAGAAGGGGAATTTGGGGTTCCAGAGGGAGTTCCGGATCAAATCTGAGGAAACCCTCCCGACCTAGTTCAGCATTGGTCGGGGCGCACATTACGAGCCATATAGCAGGAGATTTCGTCAATGGAATCATTAGGGCACACTCATTGAGCCCAAGAGGTGCGCAACCCCCTAGGGGATGACATCCAAAGCTTTTGGCATCCGATCTTCAGTTCGTCAGTCATCAATAGCAGCCTATAGGCCAAGGCGCTCACTTTGGGACAGTTTCCAAGCGATTTTGTCGAGTATAGCCACCGGGGCGAGTTTTCCAGAGTTGCAGAGTTGTCGTGAGTTTCCGGAACTGCATCTTGTTGTCGATCTATCCATGCATGCGCAGATCTGGCTACATCATCTGATCACGCGTATTTTATATTAGTTGCTTGTATTCCAGTGACGATCCACGAGATCTAGCTAACGATTTCATCTGCTTTCAACATATTATTGTATTTCCTACTATTTTCCCTCATAATACATATGAATGAGATGGTGTTTGTTCCTTATTCTTTATGCATCATATATTTTGCCTAAACATTAATTCAATGAAACACACATGCAAAAATCACCAAGCATGTTAAAAAAATTAACTCAAACACATTCAGAAACCCCCAGAGTATCAGATTAGACAGTGGATTTGACAGTTAGCAGTGTTTCCTAGACTAGCCGAGTTAGGAACATTACAACATTCATATATTTTCATGTTATACACAAAAATTGTTTGGCTCCTATGTCTCTTGAATTTCCACTTTGAAGGTTCTATTGCAATTTTCATTGGATGTAGACACTCAAAACTAGTGTTGCTAGAGTGCAAAGCAAAGCAAGAAGCAAAAGTGCGAGCAGAAGTGTTGAGAGTAGGAGCACTCCTTTGCAAAGGATCCCAGAAGCACAACATTCTAGGAGCAATTTTGAGGCCATAAGGATGGTACGAAGTGTCGTACAACACATTTGCTAGTAAAAGTCAATTGTACAGATACCCAAGAACTAAAATTCTTCGTCGATTCGACCAAACAACATTCATATTTGGTCAGCATTGCTAAAATTTTGCACATCCAGCGAGTAATTGGCTAGAATTTCACAATTTGGGCAAGGAATTAATTATTTTTCTTAGTGATTTTTTGTTTTGGTGGAGAAAGAATAGAAGCTTCTCTAGTTTAGAAGGTATTTGGCATATCTGCAATAGATCTTGGAATTTTTCAACAAATCTGCAATAAATCTATAAATTTTTCCATAGATTTATCGGCAATAATTTTTGGTTTTATCTTCATAATCTTCAGTTTTGGGGAGTGTTGTCGCCATTATACACACCTCGAGTAACGTGGAAGAAATCTTCAATCCATTGGGTGTGTCCTTGGAGGCAAGTCTCGAGTCAAGGTGTTGTCCCCTGATCCTCAACTCCTTCGTCTAGGCCAACTCCTAGCGAAGCCAAGGGGGGTAGTCTCTAATAAAATAATCTAAGGCTCAAATTAAAACTAAGCACAATTAGAATCTAGGAGTTTATTGCAACAAAAACAATATAACAAATAAATTAATCTACACTAGCAGCATATAATTCATTCATGAACCAAATGAGATACATACATCAATATGTCACTTCAAAGGAAATGCTTGCAAAATATAAGTACTTTGAAGTAAAAGACTTGAAAGTAAATGAGTTGAAAAATAAATCTGATTAGACCAGTGCTGAGAGTCGTGTATGTAACGCTGCTGAAAATGGAGATTGTCGTGTGAATGTCCTTGTAAATTTTAGAGTTGATTAGTGTTTTAAAATGACTTTTATTGCACAAAAGAAAAACTAATTTAGATGTGGCCTCTTAAGAGGCTATCCCTCAAATTGGCATTTGCAGAGAACTTGTTGAAGTCCAAATGACTTCACCAACAAGCTCAATAAAGGTGTCGGATGTCCAAAACAGGTGGGAAATTGTGTCCCGAGAGGGCCTGTCTGACTTCACACACTCCCTTTATGTGGTTTCCAACCAAAGCAATAGCAACTTTTGAGATTGTCTTATTAATCTAGATCTGCATTGACCAGCCCCGGTTCTGCATGGAACTTACTTCCAAAGATTGAGACTAAGCTCGCAGTGGAAGGGTCGAGGACATACACCGGGGAGGAGCTGAGGGGATGAGTTTATTTTCCAAAATAAAATTGCAATAAAATAAAATGTTTGTCTAATTACTAAATCCACATTGTCCAATCCCTGTTTGGCGTGAGCCTACTTAGGGGAGCTAAGGGGATTGGTTTATTTGCGAAAAAGGAAAATTGCTAAAACGAATGATTGCAAAAAGGAAATCTATTCTAGCAATTAAAAGATTGCTTTGCTAAAAGGAAATCTAAACTAATCGTTGTTGTGCTTGTTATGAATTTTAAATATATTTTTTCTTTCCTTTCGGTGAGAGTTGTGAAATTGAAAGAATTGTAGTAAATTGAACAAGCACCACAATACACAAATCCCCCTAAGGGGAAAGAAACTGGGTGTTGTGTAGCCCACTCTTTTATTCCTTCGGTTACAATGGTCTTTCTTTGGGAGAGTTCTGATCCTTAAAAAGATGGATCAATGAAATTTACAAGTTTTAGAAGTGTTTATTGAAGAAAGGGGTGCTCTCGGGGGTTCTGGATGCTCCAATTCCGCCAAATTTCAACAAAGATTCCCCTTGGTTGTTCGCTAAACCTACAAAAACAGCAAGTTAATTGGGGCAAAAATGCTCAAAAAGCTATTGGAAGACCCTGCAAAACATGTTAGTCAATGTACAAAAATTTATGGAAAAAAGTCTAAGTAAAAACTACACTGAACTAACAACTAGAACTTAGCAAAATAAGAAAGCAAAGGCCTTTTCTTAACGATATTACTTGCTTTCCTAAAACAGCAAACAATATTAAAACGATGCCTAGATATAACTTTTAAACTCTTTAAAATAGGAAACTACCTTTAGCCTTTAAAAATCTCTTTGAAAAATTAGCTAAATGATAGATTGCAAGCTAGATCAAAGAATGAAGCTTTGTGATCCAATCTACTAGCTTTAATCATGCAAAGGAAAATCTCATTAGATCAAACTTTAAAGATGGAAATCAAGCTTTGCATGCATTCAAACTTCAAAGTAACCAAAGAAGATATGTTTTAAAAGGTTGAGAGAGAGAGTCTTTCTTCAAGACTTAAATCTTGGGCTATGGAGTCCTCCGGTGAATGGATGAGGGACTTGTTCTCAAAAGAGTTTGAAGGTTGTGGGAGATTGCACTCTGTTGTTGCCTTTATACACACCTGGGTAACGTGGAATAAATATTTAATCCACTTGGTGTGTCCTTGGGGGCAAGTTAGAGTTAAGGTGTTGTCAACATCCTCAACTCCTCCGTCTAGGCCAACTCCTAGCAAAACTAGGGGGGGGGAGTCCCTAAAGAAAATAATCTAAGGCTTGAACTAATCTAAGTACAAGAAATAAATCTAGGAGTTTATTATAAAAGACAATACATAAAGTAAATTTACTCTAAGAGCATATATCAATCAACCACCACAAGATACATAAAGAAATACTTGCATGAAAATGATACTTAAGATAACAGATGCAAGTAAATAAGGAAATACTTCAAGATTAAATATAAATGACTGAAACATAAAAGTACTTGAAGCAAATGGCTTTGTAAAATGTGTAATGAGACCAGTGCCTTAAAAGTATCATGGGCAGTTGTAGATCACGTGTTTTATTAGATTGTCCTTTGATGGTAAATTAATGAGATAAATTTTATTTGCAAAAATAAAGTGTTTGAGAGCTAATCTAGATTTGGCCCTTCAGAGAACATTCCTAGAGTGGAGGTTGAGCTTGTCGAATATCCAACAAGGAGAGTGTCCCTCTGATTTTGCACACAAGCCCAAGAGAATGTGGGAGATCCGACAGGGAGAACCTAGATCTCAAAGTTCCCGCCAGATATATTACACAAACTCTCTTACGTTTCCATTGAAGCAATACTTATTATGGATTTCCCTATTAATCTATCCACATTGACCAGCGCATCGTGTATGGAACTTACTCCCAGAAAATTGAGACAAGCTCGCAACTGGAAGGGTCAAGAATAACACTGGGAGCTGAGGGGAAATGTTTGTTTTAAACAATAAAATAAAAATGATGAAAGGGAAATGCTTTTCTATTTACTAAGTCTTCACTAACCAGCCTCTTGCGAGGAGCTGAGGAGATGGTTTATTTTCCAACTTTGAAATTGCATAAAAGAAAGCTAAACTAGCAATTAGTGTTTTACTTTGCAAAAGGGAAACTAATCTAAGATTGTGATTTATTTAGCTTCTTCTTATTCTCTGAGATTGTTATGAATTGTAAAGCAAGAAAAGAGAACTAAATGAAAATGCTCAAAACCACAACACCAACCCCCCAGGGGGAAACACAAAGTGAGGCCTCCCTTGGCTCACTTATTTTATTAGCTCGGTTACAATGGTCTCTTGAAGAGACTTCAGATCTCTTTGAATAGATATATGGATCCTTATAATGATGGATCAAGGTTTTTACAATGTACAAATGTCTTAGGAAGGTATATGGTGCTCTTGAAGGTCCCAAATGCTCCAAATCCGTCAAATTTTGGCAGAATCTCCCCTTGTTTATTCGATAACCTGTACAAAACAGCAGCAAAAAAGAGCAAAAGATGGCCAAAAACACTTTAAGAGTGTCTTTGGTTATTAGTAGAAAACCCAAATAAATCTAAGTTAAAAAAACTACAAAGGTATGCAAAAGGAACTAAGGAAATCAAGCTAAAAAGCGTGTTTCCTTAGAGTCTTTTATGGTTGTTATAAAACAACAAGTTTAAAGCACTCTAATGCTAGATTTAAACAATAAAAACACCTGGAAAATATTTACTTTTATCCCTCTAAAAATTTCAGAAAATTACTTGCATAAAGGGACTCCTTTCCTATGCTAGATCTAGATCTTTAAGCTAGAAATTTAGAAGCAAAAATCAGATCTATGCTACCACTTGCATGCATGAAAGGAACTAAAGATTTAACTTTGAAATCATATCCAAACGTGCTTGCATATAATGTATATAAAGTAACCAAGAAAATTTGAATTAGAGAGAAGGAAAAGAGAGCAAGCTTGTGCTTGGAATATCTTGGGCAATGGAGTCCTTCTTGGTGAATTGAGGAGGGATCTCAACATACAATATGTTATATCAAAGACATTGCATATAAAACCTCTTAAATAAATGAATAGTAAGACTACTAATCAAATCAGCTTAGTAATTCTACCCTAGTGAGTAATAGTACTCCTATAAGGCCAAATTAACCACAAAATAAAGACAAGCAAAATAAAATGATATCATTTCATACACATAAGCATCCACACACTTGGACAATGCACCAATTTGACCTCCAAAGTGTTCTTTTATTCCAATAAGCAAAGAGAGTTACAATGATAGAGATACAAGAAGCTATTCTTTCCAAGCTCCAACTAACTTTGACAATGGGAGAATGCTTTGATTTATAGCAAAGGGCAAGAGAGACAAGAGGGTGAAGGTGCACCAAGTGGATGGAAAGGGGAGGCAAGTGTGAGGGAAATGGCTGCCACCTCTCCCCATGCTCCTACAATACGCCACTTGTAAAGAAAGAGGGAAGTAGAGGGGCACCACCTCTCAAGAGGTAGGATGCCCACTCTTAGAGTGCGCCACCTCTCAAGAGGGGTGCACCCCCTCTTTGACCACATGTTCAAAACTTAGGTGGAAGCCTCTTTGACTCAAGTCTTTATTCAATAGGTGTTTCCTTTGCTTCCCTTTGGCTGCCACATAGCCTTTTAGGCTTTATTTGACTTTAAACATGTCAAAACATGTTTCCGACAACTTTGCTAAATTTTAGCAATCCTGATTTTTTATGTCTTTTTTCGGTTTTGTGAGTAAAATTAACTTTTTAGTGATTAAAATCACTAATTTCACTCACAAAAGTGGGTACTTAGGTAAAGTGGGTGCTCTAGGTTCAAAATTGAGCACCCCCAAGGCATATGATGCCTCCTAGTAAAATGTTTTTTATACAACTTCAAATTACATTAAAAAAATTTGTTTTACGGGAAATTTTTTATTAACTGAAAAAATTAAAACTCCTAAGAGGGACTTAGCACATTTCCATAAAACTCTAGAGGGATGTTTAGCATGGTAATATACATTAGACACTAGGCTTAAATGACCATGCTAAGGCCTAACAATGAGTATATACTCCAGCTTTGGAGAAATTGAGTGAAAAAACTCGGAAATTATAAATTGTTTGGACAGCAAAATATAATTAACAAGTAAAAAAAACACTCTAGAGTAACAACTCATGTTTAAGTCTTAGAAGGCTAAACCTTTTACAAAATTCATCATGCAACATCTCTTATTACAATTCCCTACAAGGTATGGAAATGTGGTAAAAAAGTTGAAAAATGGGCATATTGGCCGGCTGAACTTCTGAACTCTGAACTTTGAACAAGTCATTGTTCAATCTTTGGTGGCTCATCTGCAAGTCCATCCTAGTGCAACTTGGTGGATAACACACTCAAATCGGCCACCATTTCAAGTATGAAGACCGGCAATCTTGATAAACTTACATACAACTTGTTAAATATCGGTGTTCCTTACACATGAAGTCTAAATAGCATGCAATTAAGCAAAATTAACATGCAAATCATTAACCGCATATATAAAGCAACAAAAGATTTTATGTAATAGCCTTGCCAAAAAGTATATACTTTTTTTTCTGTTACTTATACAGTTCAGAAGTTAGAGTAAACAATTTGGATGTAATTGTTTTTGTGTAAGGATATGCAAGAACTCTAAACTATTAGCAATAATCAAATAGAAATGGCACACAAAATCATTTATAGGCTGACTTTCTATTATTCTAGATGGATGTAATACAAAATAGCAATGCTCAGAAATGGTGTACAGCAATGAATAAGAACCTGGTATGTCCTTTCTATATGTTGTTCTTCATACACAGAGAGGAATAAACATCATATGTAGCAGTATTGATATAACAGCTCCCTGGGAAGATGCAAAACGGATCTAGATATGAAGTATTGTTGATATATAGGCCTGTAAGTGGAGAGAAGTATGCCCAGAATTTATATACACTCTGGAACAGCAACCCAACTCTACCTAGCAATCTAGAAATGGATAAAGGACAAATAGATTCGGCCCAGCTCTCATGTAGTTATGCCCAGCATACAGTTAACCCCTCTCTTTGATTGTAAATCAGTCTCTAACAAGGATTAAGTCGACCCCAATAGAAAATCTAATCCAGCATCAAATGGGTGTGTCGCTCTTTACAAAAATCGCCCTCTACCAATCAAAAATCCGTCTCTTTGTTGAAGAGTGATACCCACAGTGAATAACACGATTTCTCCAAGACTCAGCCTCCAGAAATGGAAAAATGACCCAGCACACAGCAAATCTTAATCTTCAGCCCTGAGATTGTGTATTAGTCAGCTAGCTCGCCCCTCATATGATAAAATCGCCCCCAACAGTGGGTAAGTAGGCCCCTCCCCCAAGAAACAAGTTATGCACACTCATAATACAGCTACAGGAAAGGATATGCGCCCAGCTTGTATAAAATTCGCCCCTATTCTCAGAAAATCGACCCACAGTAATATGCTGCAGTTCTAGAGCTGACGAACGTGGTCCATTCAATGCTAAGTCAACCGCAAACTATAGCTTTCTGCCACCACAAATAAAACTCAGCCTTATATAGGGAAAACTTCGCCGCCCAAAGATGAAATACTGATCCACATTAAGCACATTGAAGAAATCTATATGATATCTTCCCCAAGATGACCAACTAGGGTGGATGGTCCCACCACCGAAGCCAATCTCTAAAAATCCTCCTAGGGTTTTCGTCCCAAGAGTTCCAAAACCACAATGAGAAATTAGAAAATACCAATGCTAGAATGATAGAGGGCACCCTCATTTTTCCCTTTTATTCCTTCGTTGACTCTTTTGCGACCCTTTTACCTTTTAATCAATTTAAGTGATGTTTCATATTCCTCCCAAGTCACTTTTGGCGCTTTTTCCCCTTTTCCCCTTTTAATTATCTAATGTCATTTTTGTTAGGCACTTTTCCCTTAGGATATTAAATAATTAATTAATTCTCTTTTATATAACTATAGCCCATGTAGTGTCCCCAAGGCCAAACCCCGTTGCAAATCATGATATATGAAATGAATTGTAAACATGTCTATAGGCTG
>CBVK0100603816.1:0-16531 GCA_900067695.1 Picea abies | reverse complement strand
TTCCGATCTCACGAACACATAGTCAGAATTTGACCGAAATGTACTAGTGCATAGAGTTGGGGCCATCCATAGGTCTCATGGATGCAAGAGTCTAGCACCGTGGTGAGTGTCGCGATTGGCGTTCTACTGAGGCAATCAATGATGTGGTTGGTGCTTCTAGTTTTATACTTGATGTTAAGATGGAATTGCTGCAAGTATGTGGACCACTTCTGATGGTGGTCATTCTGTAATTTTCCTTGTGTCTACATGAACTGCAGTGGCTTATGGTCAGTGCAGATGACTGTCTCCTTCCCAAGAATGTAACGTCTCCACTGGAAGGAGGATTTCACAATGGAGTAAATTTAGTTTTCATAAGTAGGGTACTTACATACAACATATGATAGTGTTTCACTATGATAGGCCACGGGGTGGCCGTGCTGAGTGAGAATAGTTCCCACAACATAGTTTGAAGCATCTATCTCGATCTCAAAGGGCTACTCTAGGTCTGGTAGTGAAAATACTGGGGTTGATCACAAGCACTGCTTCAAATAATTGAACTCTTGTTGTTGGGACCGACCTTGCATAAATTTATCCTTACCACCACCTTTGGTTACTTGGCTAAGGGCCCATGCAATATGGGAGAATCCCAACACGAACCTGTGGTAGAAATTGACAAGGCCCAGGAAGCTCCAAAGCTCAGTGAGTGTGGTTGGGGCTGTCCAATCATAGATGAATTGGATTTTGGCTGGATCCACATGTATTCCATGCTAATCAATGATGTAGCCCAGGTAATGAACCCTCTCCATGCCGAAGGAAAATTTTTCCAAGTTGGTGTAGACGTGGTGCTGCCGCAGGGTGTGCAGAACCTATTGAATATGTTGCAAGTGTTCTAGCCAAGTCTTTCTGTAAATGAGGATGTCAGCCAGATACAACACTACAAAATTATTGGTGAATGGTCGCAGGATATTGTCCATCATCCTCATGAAAGTGGCTTGATCATTTTTCAAACCAAAGGGCATGGCCAACCATTCAAAAAGGCCTTCCTTTGACTTGAAGGTGGTATTCCATACATCTGTCTGTTCTATCAGGACCTGGTGGTATCCATAATTTAGATCAATCTTACTGAAGTATTTGGCCCCCATGACATGATCAAGGAGGTTGGCGATTTGGGGAATCAGGTACCGATTTCTGACTATGATTTTATTCAGGGCCTGGTAATCAATGCAGAGTCGCCAGGTTTCATCTTTCTTTTGTACCAACACAATTGGGCTCCCGCAAGGTGATGAGCTAGGATAGAGGTTTCCCTTGTGGAGTAGTTCTTGGATATTCCACTTGATCTCCTCATTCTCTAACAGAGAGCGGTGGTAGACTGACCCATTAGGAAGCGATGTGCCTGGGGTCATATCGATGGGGTGCTTGACCTAATAGTGCAGAGGTACCCTGGTAGGTGAGGAGAAGATATTTATGTATTCTTCCATGACCTTATCCACTTGATTTTGTTGTGTGGAGAGGTCGATTGTGGAGACCCTAGATGTGGCTATGATCTTTCGCTCATTTTGAGAGGGAATCACAAAGAAGAAAAACTTCCCTATCTAAGAGATAACCTTTCTACATTTCTTGGCAGAGATCAAAGAAATAACACTGGGTGGCACTGCCTTTGGTATCCTGTATAATTTCTTATTCAAAGTAATAATAACACTGCGAGGCCTAGACTCATATACAACATGAAGTTTTCATAAATATGGTTGGCCCAAAAGAGAATTACAAACTTTGAGAGGGGAAACATCACACAATACCCTGTCTTTTAAGGGCTCGATGCTATATGGCATGCAACATTGTTAGCTAACATGGATGTCGCTTCCTTGGTGTAGCCATTCAATGTTGTAGGGCTGTGAGTGTGGCATTTTTAGTAGGGCGAGTTTCTTGAAAACCTCTGTTGAGATGAGGTTCTTCTGGCTATCACTATCAATGATGAAGTGCACCGGGGTACCCTTCACCCACATTTTTGAATGAAAAAGGTGCTCGCCTTCCTCTGGCTCATCAAGTTCACCAGGCTGGAGCTTGGTGGTAGCAATGGTAACACTGGGTTTTGCATCAATGATCCATCTTCCCCTTTATAGTTTTGACTCAGATTCAGAACCTTCATATGATTCAAAGGCTTTCACCTCAACCACCAACAATTTCTTCAAGAAGTAATCAACAGTGTTACGCTAGGGGCTGTTATGGAAGTTGCACCACTTTCAGGTATCTTTCTTTATATTTTTGGTGTCCTTCTTTGATTGCGTCTTGGAATGGTTGTCCTGAGGTTGTTCATATTTTATTTGTCCTTTATTCTGTGGGTTGGGGCCACCCTTTCCTAGATTTCGCTGTGAGGGGTTCCCAGGCCCAAATTTCTGTGTATTTTGTTTGAGCTTCTACTCGATTTTGACAACATATCGGTAGGTCACACCCAAGGATGAGATGTCTAGAAACTCCATTTCAGCCTATATGTATCTATGCAGATAGCCACGATACTTGAGCACTAGATGTCACTCAGAATATTTGATACCCATCTTGGTGTGCAAGGTATGGAAGATATTTGTGAACTCAAGCACTGCTTGGTCTCTTTCCTTTTGCAGCGTGGTCCATTTTGTGTACAAGTTTTCATAACTTCCAACATGGTAGTATTGTTCCTTAATAGCATCCCTAAAGGACTCCCAGGTGAGTACGACTGTAAATAATGAGGGTTCGTCTGTTTCCTTTTCCTCATAGAAAGTTTCCCACCAATATTTGACATGGGGGATGACTTTGAGGAGTGCAAAAGTAATATTTTCTCTATTAGAGAAGTTATGGATAAAGAAATACCCTTCTAGAAGATTCAAACATTTTTCTACTACATCTGTGTCTATCTGACCTTCAAATATAGGAATATCAAAGTTCATTTGCACCTTGAATGGGGCAGTGGCTCTGTTTGAGGAAGATGCATCGCCTATTGATAGCCACCGAAGGATTTATGAAAAACTATCCATCATCTCATTCCTTTGTTGTGTGAGGGCTTCCTTGAGAAAATTTTTGAAGGGATCTCCTGTCCCATCATCTTTCTTTTCTTTTTCCATGAGAGGTCATTTGGGCATGCGAGAGATTTTTTCCTCAAGAGAAACAAGCTTGAGACCCAATTCTTTGTACCCTAACCTCGTTGGGGACATACATTAAGAATGACAAGGAGTAGACCGCTCTGATACTATTGATCCATAATATATTTACAGAATGGAATGAATATAGATTATTATCAAAATATGCTTAATACAAAAATAACAGATATATAATAAAACTGGTTTCTATTCAATAAGGAAATAAGATGAAACTATAAAATGCAGCGGAAACAAGCTTGCTAGAATGGTGGTGGCTTATCTCTGATAAGAGATGTGATGGCCACACTCAATTAAAATAAGATGATTAAAATGAGGCTCTACAGGCCTTTTTACAATAAAAAGGAATTTCAAAAACCCTAGACATCCAAAAACCTAACCCTAGGAGATGAAGCACCAAAAGTCATGTGGGCCTTGTTTGGGTAAGTTAGTACATCAACTTCCTAGGGTCGTAACTTTTGCATACGATCTTCGTTTTTTTCACATGATAGCCCATTGGTAAGGTATATCTGAGGAATACACATTTTTGTGCTCTTTATCAAAAACCATTTTGACTGTGGAGAGCCATAAAAACGTTGTTTAGGGCCTCAAAATTGCCCTGGAAGTGAGGGACCCAAAAACTAGGGAAAAAATTGCCAAACTAGAAAGTTGCCAAAATGAGCCAGTTGGAATAGGTAGGAGGCCACTGAAATCCATTTGGATCAAAAGGATACTCGAGGGTAGGAAGAGGGGTGTATAATACTTTCTTCTTGATGGCTGGCTTGGAAATGGCATAAGTAGTGCAAGATATAATATACTTGCTGACATCCTATCGAAGTTTTGGCCAATAAAAACGTTTCTATAGAATGAACACAATTTTCTCCATGTTAAAATTCCTTGCCATCCAACTGTAGTGGGATTCCCAAATAAAATTTTCATTCTCTCTTGCAGGAACACATATATGGTCGAGATGGCATAACAATCTGTTCTGAATGTGAAAATTAGTGACATTCGCACATGTACCCAAGAGCTGATAGGTGGTGGTGAATTCCAGATCTTACTGATAAATTTGGGGCCACTCAGATGCCACATGTACACAAGAATGGAGAATAGTGGTGACTGTAGCAATAGGAGGTTTGTTATTGTATTAATCGGTAAATGCAGACATAAACCATTCTCCCTAAATCCACCTAGATCTAGAACAAAACAAGACAGGACATGATGCTTTCCCTAAGCTCTAATCATTGAATTTACTATCAAACAAGAGGTGAGTGACATACCGTTTAAATATCACTTCCTTGTATCTTTGTTGTCCTTTCTCCACTCTGGTGCTCTTGTGATATTGGATTTGCAAGAGAACACAAACCAACCAAAGTGAAAACAACAACAATATACTCAATGAAAACTTATGGATGTGATCAAGGAATCATACAATAAAATGAGAGTGGTTTTATGGGAAAGAAACATGTCACTGCATTATATTAAGTAAAAAGTGGAAGATACAACCAAAATCCTTGATGTTGCAAGGTCCCCTTTCAGTGGCCCTTTTCTCCAACACACACTTGCTCCAAACTTGCATGAAGAAGATCCACAATGACTTGAAGAACTAAGATGAAACCCTCAAGCATGAACTAAAGTAGAATTCCTCACACAATTCTTAGCCTATTCAACCTTCATTAACCTTAGCCTTTTCCATGAGAAATATCTCTTTATATAGGGGAAAGAGAGATGGTTAAAGATATTTGGATGATCCCACCAAATCAGAGAAGCGAGTAAGATCCCCTCTATTCGAAAGCCACCTTATTTTCCAGAAGATCCCCTTCTAGAAATTTTGTGAAGCTTGACCTTTTCTTATTCTTTTAGCATCGTCTCACCCTAGTTATAGGACAATGTGCGGTGACGTCGTAGAACAGTTTTAGGGGAGAAGGTGATGATTAGGTATCATCGCACCCTGTGTATAGTGCAACCTGTGACGATCTTCTTTAATAGGGATTTTGAGAAGAGAAAGCTAGTCACTTTTCTCATGAAGGAAAGCTCTTTTAGGAACATGAACACATGTCGTACAAGGATCACTGGGGTGACCAAAATAATGTGTAATAGAATGCCCCCCAAAGTATGAGGCTGAAACTCATGACAACCAAAATGCTTTGTAGAATGTGTGTGTGTCAGAAAAAAGTAGCACACCAATCGGGAACCTGCAAACAACCAAGCATCTGCATAATATCATACCATTTCTGAGGTAGGCATTCCCATTCTCAAACTACAAATGATTTAAATCATAAATTTCATCTATGCTCTAGAAAACTCAAATTCGAAACATAGCCATGAGACATACAAAGTGGATCTACATGTCAATACAAATCATGAATAATCCATCGCAACCTGGTCAAAAAATATAAAATCTAGGGTCTTCAATCCCATCGTGCGTAAGTAAGAATATAGCCATGCGATTATAGGTGTTGAAGTCGAACATGGTAGAAACCACTTGATTACCGGCCTTTGATGAGAACTGTTAACAAGTGTGAGGGAAATCACCATTGATGTCAATGAATCCCAAGGTACTTTAGTACAATCCAACGAGTGTGAATAAATGATAGGAAGTCAAACATTCGACGAAATCTCTCAATCAGGTGTCAATGATGTGATCCCACTGTCGAAAGTGAAGAAACCTGCCATTGAGGCATGCAGGCTCTAAGGTACTAAACGATTTCTATGTCTTGTTCCCGAATAATGAGTTGAATTAGACAGGAAAAGACTCATCACAGAAGGGCTTTGATGTATCTCCCATAAATGACACAAAATAAGTTAAAGATTTGAAGTAGATCAAAGTATGAAAATGATTTGAAACTGACACAGGGAAGGATGACATGGTAGGAATTTATAACTGCAGATGGCCAACTCGATAGAGGGATTGTTTAGGGTTGGACTTCTCTTGAAAATATGAATGAAACGATAATGGTCTTGGCAGCATTGACTCAAGGAAGACCCAAGCTATGAACTTGCGGAAGGCCAAACGAGAGACAAATGGATTTCCCAACCTGGATACAATGATGAAGGGGGTGTCATATTCAAGAGAGACTATTACTACCACTAACAAAAATACAGAAACACATTCCTTTCCCAAAATTTCCCCCACCATTTCTCGTGAGTACCTCTTTATTTTTATGCAAGCTTGAGGAGGATAACATATGCTTGTTGATGCAAGCTCATCCTTCAGATGAGTCCCTCGGAGTATTTTTAACGAACCTTAAGAAGGAGAGGTTTGATCCCGTATGGGTTTTTCGATGTTTGTTTAACGAGTCCAAAGAGAGAAAACTCAGGGGTTTTTCATGTTTAGAGAGTCTAAAAAACACTTAAAGAAAAAGTGATAATTTACCACTCTCTAGATGTTTTCTTCAAATACTTTTACGAGCGTGAAAAGAACAATATCGTTTGGCAATATTTTCATGTCTAGAGAGTCTAAAAGGTGCTTAAAGGGAACTCCAAGTGGTTCCTTTTTTGTGTAACCTTTATGAGTCCAAAAAAGTGATAAAAGTCTACTCAGTTGCATTCTTATTGATTTACGATCATGAGAACAAACAAAGATTGAGATTGAGGTTTTTCCTAAAAAACCCAAAAGTATTTGTACATGCGACAAATGTAAAAACAAACCAAGAAACATATCCATGTTCCATCGTTCGCACTCCTAGATTTCTCATTTGCGAAAAAAAAAACTTGCAATGTCGTTAGGTCTTTAGGCTTTAGGTGAAACGCATAAAATAATATAAAATCTAAATGAAAAAGTGAAGAAGTTAATAAATATGGGCAACAATTTCTTTTTACCATTCCATTGTTATTCCACCTAAACCTTGTTCCAAAACCCCCATTTTACCTCAAACTTCCACTGCGGATTGCGGGAGGCACAATTGATCATTAGACAAATGATATCTGCTGAATAGGTAATATTCTTGTCCTCTTCACTTTCCATGGATTAGTTTTTGTTTTTATTGGTTTAAAAGTAGATTTTTGGGCTGAATTTGTGAGGGTATTTTCATGTGGAGATCACCAAGGCACCTTATATCGTGCCCTATGATGATCCAGGGCCACCGCAAGAGGCCTTATGGTTGGCCTGTGGTGATTTCACACTGTGTGGATGCTTTCGTCCGTGGCGTACATAGCTCAAAAACTTCTTAAGAAACCTTTAGCCAATAAAAATCTCCAGGGAGGCAAATAAAGATATTAATATCTCCTTGTGGTTCCAATGCAGGTTTTTGACAGTCAGAATGTTGGAATGGAGGGAGAGAGAGCATGAAAATTAGGATTACTTCGTCGAGAATGACCTGAGAACAGTTAATTCCCTCCAGTAGTCTGGGCTACTAAAGTTATTCAAGATCCAGGGCATGAGGGCCCAATTGAGGTTGCTCGAATATTTAGTCCACACGTGGGATGTGGACCAGTAGGTATTCCATGTGGGATGCCACATACTCACTCTATATATTGAGTATATCTATTTTTTGACAGGGCTATCTCACCATGGATCTCGCGTGACATTGACAGGTAGCAGGGGTGGTGGTCTACCGATGAATGAGTACGTTTGACAGTATTGTGTACCAAAGGCTGAGAGACGTAGCGACAAGGTCATTATTAGGGATTTCTAGGATATATCCCTACGGACCATACTTTTCACCATCACACATATGGTGGTGAGTGCATCTCCCCATATGGATCTTCAAAGTTACTTTCAGTATGCAGTGGAGTGCATGGAGCTCCGAGTCTTTAACTGGTGTGACGGGGTCCTTAGGAGCATGAAAAAACAATTGACTAAGTGTAGGAAATGTGACCTGAAACAATTCATATACGGGTCAATTTTGGTGTCCTTCTTCCTGGAGAGGGTTCCACACTTGCGCCTACAGGTAGAGTGTGACATATCAGCCCCACAAGATCCAAGAATGAAGAGGTGGTGTGACCTCATGGCTCACCATGTGACTGATCCTATGATTAGGTATAATGATTTTTTCTTTGATTGGTTGAGGCCCCAGATGCTTATGGTAGATGATTATGCATATGCCGACTTAGACTTCAGAGGTGACCTAGACTTGGTTCTTCTTGAAGGTTCTCAATGAGGGAACTTAGGTAAGAATTAAATTTTGTCTTTATAATGTTTTTGCAATTTTTTAAATATGAAATGTTTTTATGTTCTTAATCCGATGAATAATCAAGAAGCTCCTTGAAAATGAAGATGTATGACCTCATCGATCTCTGGGTTCATATCCCATTTAGAGGAGAGGGGAGGTAGTCCAGGTAGCAGGATTAGCCACTGCTGACTACGAAGCTATAGAGAAAAACTTGGAGGGGTTGACAGTGTATGTCTCAGATACCTCTATCGATGAGATCCCGAGACATTACCAGTGCCACACAATGGGTGTATCTGCTTCTATCAATCGAATTATCCATAGAGTGGCATAGGAAGTCACGTGTTATCATGAGCAGCATCCTTGATGCTATATTTGTATATGAAGCAATGTGCTTCACATTTTTGACATTTTGGTCTTTGGACAAAAACACGTTTTGTAAAACTTTTATCATTATATATATATGAGGCTTCTACTAGCTTACTTGCTTTATATACAAAATGCGATTGGATTTATATGTGTCTAAAATGTCTGTCTAACACATAATTATCTAATGCGTATGTTAATGTATTTAGACATCTAGGAATGTGTTGATATTCAATGTAATCAAAATAATGTTCCAAGAGGCGAATTCATAAATATACCCTTAACAAAGTAGAACTTCGTATAGCATAGACATTACTCAATTGTAGTACTACTAACTGAGAATCAAGTCATACAACGAGATGACAGATTCCAAGTCAAACATCGTCGGTCAGTAATTCGATGAATGCACTGTATTCCACTGTTAGTTGTACAACCAAGGAAAACATCATGTATACTGATTAATTCGTTCGTAGGTGCGTATATTGCCCAAGCAACAGATGCTAAGTTCTAAGTACTATGACTACCACCATCAATGAAGCCAATGTAGGGTAGCGAAGACAACGACATATGGAAACCAAGCACAATGTAAGGTAAGCAGTTGGGGGTCGATACCAAACAATGAAAAAGAATACAAAAGTAGCAGACAAGAGTATGCTACAGTAAAAATACAAGCACTCATGCAAAAATGACTTAAGCATAGTACTTCTTTGAGTAAAGCCCATTTATGGGTTCACTCAAAGGAATGCCATCATAATCCACTAACTCATAAGATCCCTTCTCCAACACTCGTTTGACAATATAAGGGCCTCACCACATAGCCTTGAATTTTTCGGCCCCTAGTAAATCACAATCTTGTTCATAGAGGAGAACTAGATCACCTTCAGAAAAAACACATGGCTTGACATGTTTGTCATATTGGGCTTTAACACGTTTCTTCTGAGTTTCAATAACCAGGGTGGCATCACAACGAGTTTCATCTAATTTCATCAGGTACAATAGACACTCCTCTTCAGTAAAGGTGTTTGGGATAAGTTCAATGACTAGTTTCAAAGATGGTATCTCACATTCAATTGACAAAACAAATTCGATACCATAAACTAACTGGAAAGGTGTGAACCTGGTGGCAGACTTGACGGATGTCTGGTAGGCCCATAATGTTGAAAACAACATCGTGTGCCAACTTGTCTTATGAATGCCTATCATCCATCAAAGCATAGTAATAAGGAATTTGTTTATCGATTCAACCTGGCCATTGGCCTGTGGATAATAGGGGGTTGAGTTTTCATGCCGAAGACCCAAGTTTTTAGTAATCTTGGACATCATGAAGTTTCGAAAATGACTACCATGGTTAGTAACGATAGCTTGGCAGACACCAAATTGAGTAATGATGTGATTCAATATGAACAATACTGCATTTTTCCCGGTGTTATCGAATGTAGGCATCACCTTAACCCATTTAGTGAATTAATCCATAGCTACAATGATGTATCCATGCCCCCCGACCGAGTGAGGGTTACATGTTATGAAGTCAATGCCCCATTTTGTGAAGGGACCAACGGAAAATACAGGGTGTAAAGGAGTAGGATGAGATATATATATATTTTTTTATAAGTTTGGCAAGCATGGAATTTCTGGACAACCATAATGAAATCCTTGAAAAGGGAGGGCCAAAAATACCCTGCTCGCAAGATCTTTTGGGTAGTGACATACCCGGACATATGACCGTGACATGCTCCAAAGTGACAGTCATTCAAAACTTTCCTAGCCTCATTGTATGTGAGACATCGTCAAAAAATAGAGTCAACACCATAGTGGTAAAGAGTGTCACTGAGAATGATGTATTGATGGGCTTGATATCGTATACGATGACGGTCCATACTAGAAAGGTCGGGGAGAAAAGTTTGAGTATGGAGATAGAAGATAATATATCCATACCAAACGTCAATGGAACTGATAAAAAAAAGGGAATTTTCAGGTAAGGAATCCTTTGCCACGTTTGCTGTCTCAGTTGAGGGAAGGTCACATATCAATTCGAAAAAAACCAAAGATTTATTAGACTTAGCATGTTCAAATTCTAATTCAAACTCCTAGAGAATCACTATCCATTTAGAGTACTTTCCCCCCCAACAATTTTTGAGTGAGGATATGTTACATTGGGTTGCAATTGGAAATAACAATGGTCCTGCGTACTAAGATATAATGACGAAAACGTTGGACAGCTTGAATAGCCTCCAAGGCCAGTTTATCCACATGTAGGTATTTGGCTTTGGTGGTCATAAGACTCCCACTCAAATAGTAAATTACATGTTTGTCGTGTGAATCATCTTCTTGGACTAAAACCATGGCAATGGTAGAGTCCAAAGCAATGAGGTAGAGGAAATAGTCTTGACTATAATCCAGTGGATAAAGCACCGGTGTATGGGTTAAGGCAAGTTTCAAGGCCTCCAAGTATTTCTTGGCAGTATCGTCCCATACGAAATCATAAAATTTCTTCAACAGTCGAGTAAATCCCTATGTTATGTCATCATAATTTGGAATGAATCGACACAAAAAGTTTTCCTTCCCTTGCAAACTTTGAAGTTGGCGTAGTGTAGAAGGAGGAGGTAGAGTAAGGATAGCCTCAACCTTCAAAGGGTATACCCTAATTCCATGAAATTACACAATAAAACTTAGAATTCGGCCATACTCCACAAAAAAAACACATTTGTGTGGTTTCAAACATATACGATAGTAACGATAGCAAAGGAAAATGGCTTGGAGATGGGCCGGGTGATATTGGCGATGCATGGAATGCACTGGTAGATCATCAAGATACGATTGTACGGTGTGATTGATATCATGAAAATCATAAGACATGTTGCACTGAAATTCACAGCAACATTCTTCAAACTGAAAGGCAGTTTCTGGTAGGCAAAGGTACCCCAAGGACAAATGAAAGCAGTTTTGTGTTGATCCACGAGAAAAATATTAATCTGATTATAGTTGGAGAAACCATCCATTAAGAAGAAGATTTCTCTCCCTGATCTAGATTTTACGAGAAGAAAGAAATGAATATAGATTATTAACAGGTTCTGAACACAAAATAATAGAGATACAGTAAAAATGGTTTTCTATTCAATAACAAAATAAGCTGAAACTGTAAAATGCAGCGGAAACATGCTTGTTGGAATGGTGGCGACTTATCTCTGAGAAGAGATGTGACGGCTGAGTGCATTCAAAAGAATAAGATTACAATGAGGATCTGAAGGACGTTTTACAATAAAAAAGAATTCCAAAAACCCTAGACATCCGAAAACCTAACACTAGGAGATGAAGCATCAAAAGTCATGTGGGCCCCGTTTGGGTAAGTTAGTACATCAACTTCCCGAGGTCGTAACTTTTGCATACGATCTCTGTTTTAGGCGTGTGATAGCCCATTGGAAAGGTATCATAGAGGGTATTCATTTTTGGGGATCAATCATACCTTTGGATATATTTAAGGAGCTTGATCCTGAAAAACCTTCATTTAGGCCCTCAAAATGGCCCCATAAGTTAAAACTGCTAAAAATAGTAAATTCCCAAAATTGTAAGAAAAATATTTTGAACCAGTTGGAAAAGGTGGGTGGCCACCGATATCCATATATATCAATCCTCCATCCTTACAAAGAAATGGTCTCCATTGTGTTGAGGTCCCCCATCAGATGAGAAAATTTCTGCTGAATTTGGCCTCGGGTGAGGCACTTGCCTTGGTGCAGGAGTTACTCTACTTTGATGACTCGATAAAGCTGGATCCTTTATTGTCGAGTTCCCTTGATATGTGTGTCCAAAATATGATCATTTGATGCCTATTGTATGAATTCAGGGTTGAGCTTTTTTGGTGTCAGCTATTCTACTACTTCTTAGGTGTCCAATAATGGTGGGAAATAGGGGCGAAGGAGATCCACGTTGAACACTGGGTGTAGGCCAAGGAAGGGAGGAATGTTGAGCTCAAAAGAATTATCCCCTATGGCCTTGGTGATAGTGTACGACCCATAATAGAGTGGGAGAATATTTTGATGGGGTCCTATAAGGCATTCTTTCTGCAAGTGAAACCAAACTTTGTCGCCCACCTGAAACTTATGTGGTACCCAATGTTGATCATGGCATTGTTTGTACTTGTCATTAGACTTCTGTAGGATATCCTGAACTTGTTGGTGGATGTGCGTGATCTACTCAATGAACCAGGTGGCTTTGTCAGCTTCAGTTGGATCAGGAGATGAGTCGGTCGAGGTGACCGCAAGGGGAAGTGCAACATCTATGGGACCCAATGGTTGGAATCTCAACCCCACCTAAACGGGGTTGTGGCCGATTGAGCTATGTAGGGCTCGGTTGTAGCTTTGATGGACATAGTGAAGGATCTCATCCCATGTGCGAGGGTGCTTTGAATTATACATGCGAAGGATATGCACAATCATTTGATTTACAACCTCAGTTTGGCCATCTGTTTGGGGGTGGAAGGCCATGGATTTGGTGAGCTTGGTGTCCAGTAGTGACTAGAGGCTCGACCAGAATGTGTTGAGAAATTGACTATCCCGATCTGAGACAATAGTTTTTGGGATTCCAAAATGTACCCAGACACATTCAAAGAAGATCTTAGTAGTGGCCTTTGCTGTGATGTTCTTCCAGGCAACTAGAATCACCATCTTAGAAAAGCGATCAACAACCACAAAAACATAGTCATTTGCCCACTTGTTGGATGGGAGGCCCGACATGTAGTTCATTGAGATGGATTCCCATGGCCTATCAGGAGTAGGAAGAGGGGTTTAAAGGCCCTGTTTCTTAGTGGTCAGTTTGGCAATAACGTAGGCAGTACAGGACCTAATATACTTGCTGACCTCCTGTCGAAGTTTCGGCCAGTAGAAATGTTTCTATAGCATCACCACTATTGTTTAGACACCAAAGTGTCCTGCCACCTGACTGTAGTGGGCTTCCAAGATCATCTTCGCTCGCTCACTTGATGGAACACAGATATGGCCCAAATGGCACAACAACCCATCTTGAAGATAGAAATTATCGACAACTACGTGAAATTATCGACAACTACGTTTTCACCCAACATTTGGTAGGTGGTGGTGAAGTTAGGGTCTGTGTCATAGAGTTGGGGCCATCTAGATGTCTCATGGCTGCAAGAGTCTATCACCATGGTGAGTGTCGCGACTGGCGATCTACTAAGGAAATCAGCGACATGGTTGGTGCTTCCTGTTTTATACTTGATGTTGAGGTGGAATTGCTGCAATTATGTGGACCACTTTTGATGGCAGTCATTCTGCAATTTTCCCTATGTTTGCATGAACTACAATGGCTTATGATTGGTGTGGATGACTGTCTCCTTCCCAAGAATGTAATGTCTCCACTGGTGATAGGATTGTACAATGGAGTACATTTCTTTGTTGTAAGTAGGGTACTTATAGATAGTATATGACAATGTCTCACATGATAGGCCATGGGGTGGTCGTGTTGAGTGAGAATGGTGCCCATAGCATAGTCTAAAGCATCTGTCTTGATTTCAAAGGGATGTTGTAGGTATGGTAGTGAAAGTACTGGGGTTGAGCACAAGCAGTGCTTCAAATCATTGAACGCTTGTTTTTGGGACCAGCCCCACACAAATTCCTCCTTACCACCACCCCTGTTTATTTGGCTGAGGGCCCATGCAATATGGGAGAATCCCAACATGAACCTGTGGTAGAAATTGGCAAGGCCCAAGAAGCTCTGAAGCTTAGTGAGTGTTGTTGGGGCTGGCTAGTCACAGATGACTTGGATCTTGGCTGGATCCACATGTACGCCATGCTGGTCAATGATGTAGCCCAGGTAATGGACCCTATCCATGCCAAAGGATCATTTTTCCAAGTTGGCATATAGCTTGTGCTGCCACAGGGTGTGCAAAACCTACTGAATATGTTGCAAGTGTTCGGCCCAAGTCTTGCTGTAAATTAGAATGTAATCCAGATACACCACTACAAAAGTATTGGTGAATGGTCGCAAGATATCATCCATCATCCTAATGAAAGTGGTTGGAGTATTTGTCAAACCAAAAGGCAAGACCAACCATTCAAAAAGGCCTTCCTTTGACTTGAAGGCAGTCTTCCATACATATGTGTGTTCTATCGGAACTTGGTGGTAGATAGACTTCATATCAATCTTACTGAAGTATTTTCCCCCCATGAGTTGATAAAGGAGGTCGTTGATTCAGGGAATCGGGTACCGGTTTCTGACTGTGATTTTATTCAGAGCCCGATAATCAATAAAAAGTCGCCAGGTTCCATCTTTCTTCTATACTAACATGATTGGGTTCCCGCAAGGTGATGAGCTAGGATGGATGTGCCCCTTGTGGAGAAGTTCTTGGATCTTTCACTTGATCTCCTCATTCTCTAACAAAGAGTGATGATAGATTGGCCCATTGGGCAATGGTGCACTGGGGGTTAGATTGATGGGGTGATTCAGTGCATAGGTACCCTTGTAGGTGGGGAGAAGATATCCGAGTATTATTCCATGACTTGATCTACTTGCTTCTGCTGTGTAGAGAGGTTGGCCGCAGAGACCCTAGATGTGGCTGTGATCTTTTGCTTATTCTGAGAGCGAATCACGAAGAAGAAAAAATTACCCATATGAGAGATGACCTTCCTACATTGCTTAGAAGAGATCAAGGAAATAGCACTAGGTGGCACTGCCTCAGGTATCCTGTATAATTTCCTGTTCAAAGTAATAATAACACTATGAGGCCTAGACTCATATACAACATGATGTTTCTATAAATAAGGTTGGACCAAAAGAACATCACAAACTTCGAGAGGAGCAACATCACATAATACCTCATCTTTGAAGGGCTTGATGTCATACGACAGTCAGCACTGTTGGCTGACACAGAGATCGCTTCCTTGGTGGAGCCATCCAATGGTGTAGGGTTGTGGGCGTGTCATTATTGGCAAGGCAAGATTTTTGACAACCTCTGCTGAGATGAGGTTCTTCTGGCTACTGCTATCAACGATGAAGTGCAACGGGGTGCCTTTTATTGACATATGTGAATGGAAGAGGCACTCTCCTTCTTCTGGCTCATCTGGTTCACTGGGCTGGAGATTGGTGGTAGCAATGGTGGCACTAGGTTCCACATCAATGATATGTCTTCCCCTTTCTGGTTCTGGCTCATAGTCAAAATCTGCATCTGATTTAGAGGCTTTCACTTCAACTGCCAATGACTACTCTGATCAGCAGTCGTTATGCAAAGGGATCTTATGGAAGTCGCACCACTTCTCGGTATCTTTCTTTGTCTTTCTAGTGTCCTTCTTTGCTTGTGGCTTGGACTGTTTGTCTTGATACTATCCATCTTTTCTTTGTCCTTTGTTCTGTGGGTTGGGGCCACCCTTTCTCGGCTTTTGTTGTGAGGGGTTCCCAGGCCCAAATTACCGCATCTTTTGTTTGATCTTCTGCTCAGTTTGGTGGCATATCAGTAGGCAGCACCCAAGGATGAGATGTCTAGAAATTCCATTTCAGTTTGTGTGGACTAATGTTGGTTGTCATTGATGTCAACCCTTGAAGAAAGACCCGTAGCATAAAGGTTTGGGTAATGGACCCAATAGTGTTTGATATAAATATGACTCATTATTTTTTTTTCATGGTTGATAAGAAGTAAATATGGGTGAACTACAAAGTGGTCCCCTTATGGTGAAATCCCTAACGCAAAGACGCTTTGTGGAGTAAGAGAACCCATGCTTAATTTTGGAATAATGAGATGAAGGAAACTGAATTTGTCAGGGAAAATATCCTAGATGGATAGTTCTTGTCATGTCATTTCCGGTAATACTATTTAGATAATACTATTCTATATGGACAGTACATGTCATGCCATTTCTGGTGGTATGTAGAACGTCACATAACTCCTCATGGTTTGAGAGTTATGGCATTACGAAGTTGGAGGACCCTCATATGTCATCTAGAAGCCCCAAAAGGTCAAAG
>CBVK0100603815.1:0-16531 GCA_900067695.1 Picea abies | reverse complement strand
AAGGGGGGGGGCTAGCGCCCCCCCTCAAACCGCCCTGTGCACCCGATGCAACTTACCAGATACTATACCTAGTCATGCTAAGAATATAACGCATGCCCAACAAAGTTTATGCATTTTTATCTTTGTTTTCTTTGCATTTAAAATCTCAAGAAAATCGAAAAAATCTTATGTTTTGCATCAAGAAAGGAAAACAAAAGAAAGAGTTTAAAAAAGAGAAAAATGAAACATTCTCTAAAGAGTGCCGATGAAATCGTCGGGGGTTCAGGGTGAAAGAACAAGAATAACAATTTACCAAACTCCCGATCCCTATGAAGGAATTTTGAAAGTGTCGATGAAGCCATTGACGTCAACAAGATTTTGAGTCATTTTAAAGCAACAAACATATTTCGCCAATCGCAAATGAAGCCTTCGAGCATCGATGAAATTCACTGAGTCCTTGATAAGAGAAAATCATTTTAGCCGATGCCGATGAACCATTAACTTGAAGAATGAATCCTAGACGTTGATCACGAGAGAGGATGGATCCTGATCGTTGAATTCCTTAGCATGAACTACATCCATTTGTAATGGTCGTACAAGGTCCACGTCACCATCCAAATCGCCTACCACGTGTTGGTTGTACCATGGCCACATCATATGCGAAGTGGCATTGCTGTTATAGCAAATTTTTCCTCACCCCATGCAACTTGATTGGATGGCCTTTCCATTTCCTTATACAGAATTGAAGTCCCCTTTTGTACCTTCCAGATCCAATAAAGCACATTTTTCCACATATACGCGCCCTATGAGTTAGACAACAAGTATATATGCAGGTTTCTCCACTACAACCCACATACATCGGGTTTGGTGCCCAAAATTAAAAATTATGTCGGGTTTCCATGTCACGTCACAAGATCCATGATCCTTGACCTTCCATATATTGGAAACACTCCAACTTGGCCCTTTAGTTCCATTTGAAGGTTATAAATTGATCCATATCCAAGCCGTGAAGAAGGAGATTCAACTTTTGAGAGCAAAGATACTTTGGACAAATTTCACTTCACATTGAGTCTGCATCCCTTTATCCTTGAAATTCTGAACTCATTGTTCAACCCCAAGCTCTTCCTTCTTTGATGGATAAACTAATTGTCTCCTTTATATGAGCTTTCCTTTGGTGGAGGATTGAAGTGGTGGAGGCCTAGATGGAGGGACTTTGTTTCTTGGTTCTGAGATGTGCCGACACAAAAGTTTGTCACCTATATACTTCTATTTATTATTTTAATAGAAATACTCTTTTCTCGTCCAATTGATATCTTGCAAATATTTGAATTATTATTCCATGGGCGTATTTGTCATGTATCTTAATGGATTATGCTAATTTATATGCTAACATTATATATTATCACCACATGCTTGTGTATCTTGGTTGTTGAGGACAAGTTGCAGGTATAAAGCTTTGAGTTGTGTGCTCAACGATGGTCTTCATCGAACATCTGGACGAGGTAGGCTCTTGACCTTGTCTTGTTAGCATTTCATTTATATATCATACTTGGGATTAGATTTGATTTCCGCATGTCATTCTGTCTGTTGTGGTTTACCCCAAGCCATAGAGAGATTTTCCTCGTAACATAATTGGGGTACATACTGGGATTTGATATTCTGTTTGGGGTTTGGAGTGTTTTTCTCCTCAAATTTCTCTCTGTTAGCCTGAGTTTCCTTGTTTCCTGATTGCTTGACAACCTATTTTTACTTTGCATTTGAATTTCTTGGCTTAATCCTTAGAATGGCAGTGTTTTACTACATATACGCATGTTTTCCCTTGACAGACGGGTACATACATGAGCTGTCCTTCTGTAGGGTGCATACATACATGAGTTTTTCTCAAACAATCATGTACATCAACTCTTTAGGCTTACTGGTTGAGTTTGGTGTTTGCTGGGTGAGTTTGGTTGGTTGCTGAGTCTTCTTGGGTCTCTGTCCTAACTGTTGAGTGCTTAAAGAGTGATAGGGAACCTTATTATTGTTGAATTTTTGGGTGGTATTCTTTCTTATCATGTTTTTCATTGGTTGTCCTTGCACATTGGTATGAGTGTTTTCTTCTTGGTATCCTGCTTGGATTGTGTATTTTTGCTTGCAGTGGGGTATGTATCTGAAGCTGATATTCAGTCCTTGCATTTTCTTTTCTTTATATTGAAAATACAAAAAAATTTGCTCATTTTGCATTATGGCATTTTCTCTTTTGGTTACTTAGTGTTGATCTTGATACATGTGGAATGATTGCATTTTCTTGAAATTGTAGAAATTGCATTGAAAGTTGCGTTTAAAAATCTTACCATTTCTTGAGAATTTAAGATTAGAACTTAGCAATATTTTTATTCATTTCTTTGATATGCTGATTCGTAATATCATCAATTTCACGACCACACCTCTTGAGTAAACACAACCATTAAAAGTAATGCTGATTAATTAAAATTGATTAGAAATGATTTTATTTCTCAGGATACACAAACAAGCATAAGATATAGGGCCTTGGAATAGGATTTTGTGAGGGAAATTCTCCAAGGCTATTAAACTAAACATGTGTGTCTGACCAGGGAGTGGTGAAACCCATTGTGTAATTAGTGACATCAGGAGACTCCACTCACACCGAAGTTAAGCACGAGGTCGCAAAAAATTGGTTGCAGAGATATCCCTCTAATACCTTCTTAGTGTCAGAGATATTTTTGTGGTTTCATTCGTATATGGGGGTCTTGCTAGTACCTTTACCTCCGTGAGAGGCAGTGCTTTCAAGATTTCAAGCTTCATTACCCTGCCCATACGGTGGACCCAAATTACGACTTTTCTCCTGTGCATTGGTTGTATTATGGTGGCTCTAGTTGCTCGACATAGGTAGCCACATAGGTTACTTGCATGAGTTATTCTGCAGGTACCCTGAGTCAAATAAGGGTTAGAAAACACACAACCTTTATGGAGGATTACCTCCTCCGGGGGATCTGACTGACTGCATTGTTAAACCCACGAGGGCCCTTATAAATGATTCTGATACCTCCAATCTTTTGAAGGGAGTCTCAGGCCCCTGTTGGGCGAGGTATACCTACTATAGTGAGGGAGTCCCCTTTTTAGCTACTATATCCTGTTTGTGTGCATTTGGCCTTTTTTTTTTCTTTATTTTGGTGTTCTCTCTAATTTTTAGTTGGCCCTATGATTTGGTTTCACGTATCAAGTCTTGAGTCATCATGAAACAATACCATCCTCCTCGAAGGTCTCACCGTTTGTTGAAGTTACCACCACATTTTGAGTATTTACTGAAGTTTCCTTCTAAAAGTCATAAAGTTAATAAACGTGGTACATATATCTCCACCTCCCAGGCTTGTGATTATCCAGTTATGGGTAGTGAGTCGAGTCTAAAAGACATGGGGAGTCCCTTGACTCCTATACCTTATGTGGTTAGTGGGATTCCTTCGACTCCTTCAACCTCTACGATTGTTGTGCCAGAGGTTCCCATCCTTAATCCTACCCAGCTTGTGGTTTCTACTCGACCCATACAAACGAACCCTTTCAGGTCTCTTTTTGGTACGTCGGGATATGATTCTCAGCCCATACCTTTCGTCCCTAACCCTTTTTCTTTTGGTATGCCCAATATGACATCACAAATTTCATCCTCCATTCCAATGACTAATGAAAATCCTAGTTTTGGACCTAGGGGCATGGCTCCTTCGCATTCTCCTCTCTTGTTTGGTGGAGGTCATATTCCCCAAACGAATCCTACGGTAGGAGGCCAACCTCCTTTTCCTTCCGGGTCTAATCCTAGTCTCAATACTCTTGGATGGAGTACTTAACTGGGTGGACAAGCTACTTTCTAAATTTCATCCTTCCCCCCTTCTTTCTCCATTTCGATTCCGACAAACACATTTTTTATGACAAATCCACCTCTATCCTCTAGAGTTCCACCCGGAGGGAGTCAGTTTCATGCTATGGGAAACCCCTAGATTGGATCTCTTCCAGTTTCAAGCAATGTTTATAACCCTCACTATGTCGTCCCTATAGGTATGGTGCCCATACAACCTCTTATGAATCAGTTTGGAGGAAGATATTACCCTACCAAACATGGCCATGGTATATACCATAACCCTAGATGGCCTACAATTCCTCAACACCAATATTTCCCGGGAGCATGGGCTCAGACGTCGCAACCCCGGCTCCCTTTTCTAGCCATGCTTAATCTACCTAATTTTTCGAGATTAATGAATGACCTGGTGCGTCACGATCTGTCATGCCCCCCTGTACCCACCAAGCCTCCTTCAGACATTCCAAAATTCAAGGGAATACTGGCGAGGATCCAGGTGATCATGTTACTACTTTTCATCTTTGCTGCTCATCCAATTCTCTTAATGACGACTATATTCATTTGAGACTATTTCAGTGGAACCTCACGGGAGTTTCCTCGAAATGGTACATTGAGCTACCAGGAGGAACATATAGAAACTTTAATCATATGATTTTGGTCTTTCTCAACCACTTCCAGTTGTCGGTTCGTTATGATGCTGGTATAGAAATTTTGTCGGCCTTCTGCCAAGATAAGGCCACGCATATCTAGGTCCATATCCAAGAGTGGCATAGATGAAAGAGGTTGATTAAAGCCTACATTCCTCCAGAGTTTTTGTTGGAGTGGTTCGTTAAGTATTTATTGCCTTGTATTTCGATGGATGTTTCCACATACAGAGTAACATCTAAGGAAGAAGCTATTTTCAAAGCTCAACAAATGGACCTCATATATGCTCAGTCTAGGATGTTGTATGGAATTCTTCCTGACGCGCCGTGATCTAATTATGACCCTAGAAAAAATCCCACACCTCATGTCGATGGCATTATAGGCTCTGCAAATGCTAAGTCTACAAACTTGGTGATGAACCAGTTGAAGGATTTGTCTCTAAGCCAACCTGTAGTAGGACAAGCTTCGACTTCGTCCTCCACTCCCACTCAGTCGGTGGATTTGCATTCTATATAGTCATCGACCAACCCAAATGGTAACCAACAACCAATATGGAATAAAAGGAAAGGACAAGGTAATAATCCTAAGGGTAGGAAAAATAATAACAAAGACAAGGACGACACTAACAATGAAAGATCGAATAATAACACTGGTTGTTGAGGAAAACATTATTACTCAAGCATTTTATAATCTTGCTTGGCTAAGGAAAGATAGCCAGGAATATCACCCTATGTTCATAGCCTCAAAAATTATTTCCCAATCCGCAAATATTAATTACAAGGGCTTAGGCTGATTTTTTGAATAAAAATATTGTTGCAAAATATTAAATTTTATATAATTTTTTGAAAATATACAGATTGCAGAAAGTAAAAGTGGAGATCAAAAGCAAAAGTAGCCAAGTCACAGATTAATACAATTGAGACAAAATATCAATCACTTTATTTCATTCTAAGAAATCAAAGTATCTTTCTTTTACAAAAATCCCCGTTGTTGACGATTAAAATCGCAACGAAGTTTTGCCCGCAAAGAGTTGCTAAAGCTTATTATTATAAAGATAAATAATACTAGTAGGTGGGACCCCATTGTATATTGGATATCAAATATGGTTCTTATTTGATGTCGCGCTACTGTTCGACACTGCTTACCTGGTTGATGAGATCTTGTTTATATTGGCGATGGATTGGGCTTTTTATGTGTTGGTTCTATGTGCGACAAGTAAATGATGAATAAGGCATGTTATGTTCTAAGCTCTAATTTTATGTTACAACATCCTACATTATTCATTGATACCATTGCTATCTATTCTTGGGACGCCTGCACAACAAACATGTTAGTAACAAGACATAAGGAGCAGTTGGAAAAAGGTAAAAGCAATATAACAAATGCAAAAGGAATGAATCTAACCATGCAAATATACTACACTACATGCATCAAAATTTAATGGATTGTTGTTATCCTAGCTACTAAGTTAATATCTATGCGATTTATTGAGTTATATAGTTGATATTCATTATAGTTATGTTATGGCATAAGCGGATATGGGTCGCGCTATTAGTTTTAATGGTTGATGGTTTCAATACATGGTTTAATTAATTGAGTTAATGGAAGCTTACTAGCGTGTACTAAGGAATTAATGGATTGGGGATGGAGGCAACATGCATTTACTGCACGTCACCCTTACTCCTTCCATCAGCCGCCACCCTAGTAGGGCTATTGTTCAAACTGTGTTGCTGTGGTTAGTCTCCGACTTTCAAGCAGAGAGGAACCACTCGGTCAACTCGCGTTTTAAGGTGTTTTGATTACAGGTATGTTTTTTTTTTCCATCCATGAGTTTGCTCTGGTTATGAAATGGATATTGGCTCGGATGTATGGGTTTGTGTTTTTCCTTAAGTATGGAAACTGTGTAAAATTGTGATTTTTCTGGAATGAATCGTTGGTGGATTTCTTTGCGATAATGTCTGAAGTTACAGTGTTTTTAGTCATCCTGAGTGTTAGCAGCCATAAAGGCTCTCTATAATATTTGTTGGTTTAGTTGGAGGGTTCCATTTGGTCTTAGTGGCTGAATGTCTTCACGCTTTCGTATCACCATACCCAGTCTTGGCTTTTATGGGGTTTAATGGGTTTTAAATGCCTGGTATCATTGCACATTATTTACTTGGGCATTGGGTTGTTCATGCTACTATTGGTCATGCAATGGGTTATATTGCTTCTTCTCAGCTTTGCTTCATATCAACGTTGTTAGTTGGTTGGCTGGGAGAGTCACGAGGGCTATACCCTGCGGGTGCTAAGTATCGTTACAACACCCAAATGGATCCTTGCTCCTCTATTCATAGCTTCTCCTGTCACATGATTTGTCACCCTGTCCACAAATTCAATTATGGTATTTCCTGTGTGTGCACCATTGGTATCAGAAGTTTTCACCATAAAAAAGAGTCGACTTTAGCCTCCCTGTGTTGGTCCACAAAGAAAACCCTTGCTTCCTCAAGTCCGAGTGTTGATAGAGGAGACCATTATGGCATGTTGGGTGTACTTTTGGTAGTTATGGATTGGTGGTGTGTTGTCGACAGAGTGGATTACTGGCTCACCCCGTTGATTATACGACAATGGTGTTGGTTTTGGTATCTAGTCACTACAATTGTTATTATAATTGGGTGGATAAGATCAACATGGTTAACTGGAATGAGTTGTTAAATCAAATACATAGTCGTTTTCCTTTCATTTATTGAATTGATAACCCAACACTGCTTTTAATTGATTAATGCACAATGATGCTTTGCATTGGTATGAGTGGCATTCCTATAAGCATGAATCAATGATCACTATAACTGTGTTTTTTTAATGCCCAAATGATTATTGCAATCAAGGTGTTTATGGAATTTCCATCCACTATATATGTATGGTTAATTGATTGTGTCGTCAAGGAGGGGCACAAGTTTTACACAGTGTGGTTTGATTGAAATATTGATTAATTTGGGTGATATTGTTGCTGCCTCTTTGTATTGGCTTGATAGCTCGGCCCGGTAGGTTGAATTAATGATACTATGACTGTGTGTTTTAGAATTGTTCAATGGGAATGTTGCAATTGTGGTGATTATGGCATGGTTATCCACTGTGTTTTATATCAATATTAATTGATTTCACCATTGGAGAAGGTCATGGGTTTTTGAACATGGCTTTATTGCGATTTGATCGATTGTTTTGTAAAATCGGGACTGCTGTTCATGCCTCATTGTATTGGACGATAGCCCAACATTTTGAATGTTTAGAGTCAAAGAAAATTGGACATGTACAGTCACAGAAATACACTTGGGTTTGGTCAAATGGTTTTGTGTATCCCACAACATAGCGTGAGTTAAGTGGTGATTGTTGTATGTGTGTTTAAATGGAAAGTCATGATCTTATAATTTGGATATGAATTGTGGTGTCGACTGTCCACTATGTATGTTAAATGGATACCATGCTTTTTAACAGTGATAGGCACTGGTGCTGTGACAATATAACTTCATTGCAATTCAATTTTTAAATGATTAAAAGGCAAAATCGAGCACGACATTTGAGTTTGTATTTGATGTTGGGAATAATTCGTGGGCAGTGGTTGATTTTGATGCTGAACGGAGTGGAAATAGTTTATTGGTTATGAATTTGTGAATTTTTTGAAAATATTAATGGATAAATGAGAGGAGAAGAGCTCCCCTACAGGCTTTTGTGGAATGCATACTGTCTGTTTTGATGATACTATATTAAATATTTGATTACAACGGTGAGAAAGTTAAATATGCAGAGTTGTTTGGACAATACACAATAATTGTTTGGGGTCTCAGTGGTCATTTGGTTGGTGTGTTTCCTTTTGCAGAATGGTTTTATGGATCACTGAATTAATTTTATGAACAATAATCGCACTCCTTCCCTACCATTATTTCGGTTTCCGCTAATTACAACCCCCTCGCCTTCCTACATTCATTTTTCACTCTCTGTTCTAAAATTATTTATAGTCAAGAAAAATTCTATATTGAAACAATTTAAAGTCATTGGATTACAATGGTGTTCTTTTTTGGTTGCATTACAATTGATTGTTGTGGTCTTTGAGTAGTAACTGTGTTTCTTTCCCCCTCATTTTATCATTTTTCGCTTAGTACAAGCCCCTCGTATATCCCAGGACTTTTTGTTCACCCCCTGCTCATTGACGACAGTTAAACAATTTTTATGGATTGGATTGCATGAGCCTGATATGTTGTTGAGCCAAAATCTATTTCATATTTTTAAAGAGTTATCATGTATGTTTGTTTAAAAGACTATTTGCTAATCCATCATGCATGTAGGAATGAGTTTTTTTAGCCGAGGTAGCCATGGCAAAGGCAATCGAGGGAGAGGTGATTGGAACAGAGGCCCAAGAAGGCCAAGGTTATCCATACACTTTGATGCTGACTCACAAGAGCTAGGCTAGTTGTTTCAAGCCGGATTTTTCAATTGGATTGGGAAAGGAATAATCCAACCTAGGCCTGAAAGGCCTCCTTCCAATCTCCACAATCCCCTGGTATTCCTGTGCCCCCTCATGTCGCATTGCAACCTGAGGTTCCCGAAAACAACAGATGGAAAGAGATTGTCCACTCGACAGTCTCCCAACATTGTGGCTGGCCCAATTTGTCCCTACCTGCTCCCCTGCCTATTAACCCCATTGTCAAAGATACACCTGTTCACTCACCAATTTAGTCCTCTCACGCTAGAAAAAGGTTGAAAACTAAGGCCCACCATGCCCTGGACAAAGGAAAAGCCACTGATGCCCCTTCCTCTCCCTCCAATGGCTCTGATAAATCCATGTATTCCCGGATGCATTTGAGGGATGATTGTTCTCACGTGATCAATGAGATTAAGCCTAAAGGCTCAACGCAGCCAAAGGCAAATTCAGAAAAATCAAAGGGTGGCAACAACAATCAAGGGAAGATTGCATCTCAGAGTGGGAAATATGGATTTTGAGTTTTTATTTTATTTTATCTATTGTTGATGACAGTTGACTTCAAGAATTTTTGGACAACATGTTTTATTTTCGGATATATGAGTAATGCATTTTTGAAAACAATGTCAAATATAAATGAGATAAATTTTCAAATGTGCGTGTCATGAAGGGAGTCACAAGAAGAGTTGTTCTTGCTTAATTGACTAGTTATGTTATAATTGTTAAGAGATACATGAGAGTTACAAGGGGTCCCACCTACTAGTTATTATTTATTTAAAACCCTTATTATGACTTATTACTTTTCCCCCGTTAACTAAAATGTTGGTTGAGTTCTTAGTTAACTTAACTAATGAGGTGGTTCAACTACTTCTATCAATTCTAATTTTCTTAAAGGAAAAAAGAAAGGGAGGAACAAAGGAGATAGAAGGAGAAACATACTAAGGTATGCTCTTTGAGTTTATGTTGAGATAGTTCAGTTTTCATTCATTCCTTAATTTATCAGAAGCCTAATTCTCTTTTATGATAGCAAGGTCTTATTGTAGACAACAACATTCATGGCTGAATTACATCATTCAGACACTTGTTTTTCAGAAGTGCTACTCTATCTTTGATAGTTTGTGTAGACTTGTCGGTTTGTGAATTAGTTTTCATGACTGACAAAGGCTATTGTGTAGATTCGAGTGGGCACCAATCTGTGGCAAGCTGATCCAACTTTTAGAGTTTAGTTTTGGTTTTTTGTCATAGGTCCTTTTGTATGTTCGATCGAGGATGTCTAAGTTTGACTTTGGTCCAAAATTTCTGTATGATATTTTGTAAATAAAATGAATCTTTGGTGAACTGGAATGAAATAAAGGATTGCTTTATGTCTCATCTGTCTTGATTATCATCTTTATGTCTTACTTCTATCTTTACACTTGTTTTCAACAACTATTATATTCAAAAAATCATATAAAAATGAATTTTCCAGCAAGATTTTATTTGTGAAAAAGACTAGCCTAAGCACTTGTAATTGATACTCGTGAGTTATGATTTTATTTTTTATGGATATAAACCTAGGGTGACATTCCCATCTATTTTTCTTTAGCCAAGCAAAATATGAAAATGCTTGAGTAAGATCATTTCATATCTTTTCCTCAACACCTGTGAGGGCATGGACCAAAGTCAAATTTAGATATCCCCAATGAAAACCATACAATAGGACTCTGATAAGAAGTAAACATTGAACTTTAAAATCTGGATCAACTTGCCACAGATTGCTACCAATTTGACTCTGCACAATATCCTTTATCAGCTATGAAACTCAATCCATAAACAAACAAGTATACACAGACTATCAAAGATAGATCAACACCTCTGAAACAAGCATCTAAATGATATGGTTAAGATTCGAACCTTGCTGTCTACAATAGGACTGTACCGTCGAAAAGAGAATTAGGCCTTTAATGAATTGAAGAAAGAATGAAAACTGAACTATCTCATAAAAACACAAGAGAAAACCTTAGTATTGCTTTCTCCTTCTATTCTCCCTTTGTTCTTCCTTCTCATTTGGATTTTATGCATTCCAAATCAGTTGAAGTAGTTCAACTACCTCCTTTAGTTAAGTTAATTAAACATAACTAATTTTAGTTTAGATGAATTAATAATAATAGTAATAATTAAGGGTCTTTATTAAATAATAACTAAGTAGGTGGGACCCCTTGTGACTCCCTTTTATTCCTTTATAAAAATAAACACAATTAGACAACTAATTAAACACATGCCTACTTGTAACTCCCATATATTATTTCCAAAATTTGAAATTTAAATATCAGAAATATTTCAAATTATATCAAAAACATGTAAATATCCACAATATCCAAAAAATAGTTTGTTGTCTAAAACTTTCTATAGTCCACTGTCCTCAACAATTCAATCATAACATATAAATTAAATTCCATATTTGCCACTTTGAGAGGCAATCCTTCTTCTGTCACTGTTGTCCCCTTTGGAATTCCCAGAATTAGCCTTAGGTTGATTCGAACCTTGAGGCTTAATCTCACTAATAACATGGGAACAATCGTCCCTCAGGTGCATACATGATGACACTGATTTTGTTGAGTCACTTGAGGGAGATGAGGGGGAAGTGACAACTTTACCTTTTTCCTTGCACATGGGGAGCCTCGATTTTAATTCGTTTGCTAGCATGGGAGGACATAACATGTGAGTGTTCAAGGGAAATTTGAGCATTTGGGTTTGCAGGTGGAGGAGGAGGAGGCAATGACAAGTTGGGCTAGCCACGATGGTGGGAGATTTCTGGATTAACAATCTCCTTCCATCCATCATTTTTGGGAACTTCTGGTTGCATAGATACATGGGGAGGCACAGAGATTCCGGGAATATTTTGGCGCTGGAAGGGAGGCCTCTCAGGTCTAGGCTGAATTATCCCTTGCCCAATTGAATTGAAGAACCCAGCTTGAAAAATCTGCTTCAACTCCTGAGGGTCGAAATCAAAGTGAATTGAGAATCTGGGCCTTCTAGGCTCTCTGTTCTAGTTACCTCTTTCTCTATTGTTTCTGCCATGACTTCCTTTGCTGAAGAAACTCATCCTGTATGCAACAATTTATTAGCATCTATCCATTAATAGACCATAGATGACATTCTCTTTATATGAAACAAAGTTTGGCTCAAAAATTGACATAAGACCCATGCAATTCAATCCATAAAAATTATTTAATAATTGTCAAATGAGCAGGGGGTGAAATAAGGTTCATGGGATATCTGGAGTGATTGTAATTAGAAAAAAGTGATATCATGACATGGAGTAAGAACACGAGTACTGCTCAATGATTCATTAAATAATTAATTGTACAATCAATACCAAAATATATCATCTTCCACCTATTTCCGTGTCACATCTTTACCACTGCCATACATAGTGTTTAATTTATCTTATAGAACAGGGTGTGTAAAAAATGAAATTGGGATCATGAGGGGGGTATAATGAGCAAAGAAGTGAGAATACGAGAGGGATTAATACATATACTATTCACAAAAATAAATTAAATCAAACAACAACCATATCTCTGTTTCAATCACAATCCAATAAACATCCACTTTTAAAGCCAAAATCATTTAATTGTCCCTTAATTGCAGACAAAATGCTTACTGACTTCAATAAAAAGACAATTCAATTGCCCATAATTCTTCAATTATATCAATCTTTGCATTTTATACAATAACCATGCAAATATCATTTCCAATTTCACAATAACATCATAACCATTCGAGCCACAGTCCTTAGCATTCCAATGATAAACTTTTTCCTTTTTAAAACAAAATATAACATGCACTATGATTCCAAATATCCATATCCAATATTCATCTCTTGCAATAAAATAATAATAGACACAGTTTTAACCATCAACAATTGAATTTTCAACACTGACTGTCATAATCCACTGTCATCAAAACTCATAATCGGGCCCCGATTTAATCATACACATACTTTCATCAATATGACCAACACAATTCTTGATTCAACAATATCATTTCACCCATAACATGCAACTCTGAACCTGAGTTTTTGGAAATCAAACAAGTACAAACCTTCTTTAAATAATTATCGAACAATTGACAGAGCCAATTTTTTTTCTTGAGGAGACACAGAAACAAGTCAAGCTCAATAGAAACATAACCAATATCGCACAGAGGTGCCTTTTAAAACTTTGATAAGACCATTATTATGTTAGGGTTTAACACAACAATGGAGGGAATAACAATAAATCGACCAAATGGAAACTCCTCGGGGCTGTAGATAACCCATTTCTTTTCCAAACAAATTTATCCAAAGAGGAAATAACAGAGGCTCGATCAAGAGATGGTATTCAAAGCTAGATATATCTCTCCCTTATTTTAAAACTTTATTGCAGAGAGGTAACGAGGGTTGGCTCATTCAAAGGAGAGTCTTTAGAAACACAGAGGGCCCATGCTATTTTTTAAAGACAAGTTGTCATAGGGAAGTAATCAAGGAGTAATATTTTTGTAGGAAAGAGAGCCCATGTGCTTTCTTTTTCTCTTTTAAAATCACCACAATAATTTAACTTATAACCCAAAAACTTGACAATGAGGGAGATCAAATATAATAGTTAGCCACCTCTAATTGATAATGAGAGGGGTGAATCACTTCATACACTATGGAAGAATTCCTGAGCACAAAACCATGACATGCATGAATGAAACCCATGACCAACCAAACACAATACAAAATTCCATTTAAAGAACTGGGTGATGCCAAATACCCAACTGTGTTATTCGTTCAAAAACAATGATAGTGAAGTAAATTTCATAACAAGAAATAGGTCAGGGCTCGACCAAACAAAGCAAGAAGAGTGCCACTGTCGATAGTTGCATTGCAACCTGAAGGAATGAGTCATAACAATGACCGAGACGAAAAAGGGGTGACAACAACTAATACCCAGACTGGTGGTAAAAACTCATGCAAATAAAAACTCATAGTTTGTTGCACCATTATCATATTTTCCACAGAAAACCATAGTAAAACCCCAAGATGACTGATATGATTTACACCCCAAAAAAACCAATGCATAGGTTATCCACGCAATAAAATCCATTCTTTATTTTTTAAATACCAACAATCCAAAGTATTCATAGAGAAAACCATAACACAACACCGATATATAGTCAAAACTCAAGAAAAACATAGACCTCATGCAATCCAGAGCCAACAAATCCATTCATAATACAGAGGGACCATCATGGATGGAAAGTAAAGGAGCCACACCTGGAAAAATCGCCTTGAGGGTAAAGTTGGACTGTGTTTTTCCTTTCAAAATATGAAATCGTGAAGCTTCCACAACCACCAGAGCCAAATGAAACTATGGCTAGGGTGACGGGCTCGAGGGTGGTTTGGAGTGACGTGCAGTAAATGCGCGTCACTTCCTCACCTGTCCCTATTCAATTCAACGTACTAGCCATCCCATTACCATAACATCAACCATTAATACAAACACACATCCATTGCATAAATTCAATTCCATATCCATTGTATAGTGTGCCACCCAAATCATATCAAAACTTTAACAATAACCATATGTTAAACATTACCATATGTGCTTCCCATATAATCCTTTAACTAAAGCGCATAGTACAACGGATAGGTCCATCACCTTCCATTTGTCACCATTATATATACCTTAAGGTTTATATATAATCTTTTTTTCAATAACCTTAGGACTTATCCATTTCCTTTTTGTTTTGTTCAAGCTCCCATCTCATCCTTTAGCATCAAAACATATATATAAAATAAACAACCAATGTTTAATGCATAACATAACACCTGTAAAACAAAATAATCCTTATATCCATAACATTGTCATGTATTGTGAGTGATCATCAACAACATTTATCAATAATATATCAACCATCCATGTTATCATAACGAATGAAACCAAGACTTGCATCATCAGCTGTAGAATATTGTGTAGGAAAAATCATAACAACAACAAACATATAAGCGTAACACATCCATCATAGCGCCTCTAGTCTACAAGGGGGTCCCACCTACTAGTTAATTATTATTATCATAAATAAATAATAGAGCTTAGCAATCATTTGCGGGAAGTATTCATCGTTGCTATTTTAATCGTCAACAAACTGGTGACTCCACATGAAATATGTTTCCAACAAATTAAGAACTCAGACTGTCTGGTTTCGCATACCATGTAAACATTAGATCAATTAAATATGTATCAGAATGATTATGCAACAGGGGGAAGTGAGTTGTTTAAGGGAAAATGATTGGGATTTTGGGAATAACTCATGGACAATGTTAAGTATGAGGGGTTTTATCCCTGTATGCATAATCATCCGATTAATTATAGTAAAAACATTCTTGACTTCTTGGAGAAAATTTTCCTGGTGTGCTCTTTTGAATCTTGGAGTGGATGGAAGAAAAGGAAAGAAAAATAGGAATAAAACCAACTATGTTATCTAACAACAGTTGAAGCAGATAAAAATTTCAATGATGTCTTCAAGGGGGGAACATCATGACAGCTGTGTAACCTGATTGTTATTGATTAATAATACTTGCAGAATAGTATCACTGTAGCAAAACTGATCCAACATTTTATTTTGACAAGAAAATAAGTCAATAAAATAAATAAAATGGCAGGAACAAAATAGAAGAAATGAAACAATAAAAATTAAATAACAACAAATAAAACAAACTATAATACAAAAAACATTCCATACAACATTTAAAATTTCAAGTTGGTTCCATATAGTGTTTTAAGTGGGAAAAATTGGTGCTATAGGAAAACAATCGCTCTTGCAAGTCCTTTAGGATATAGAAATTTGCGTCCAGGACAAAAGCGATCTTAAGAGGACCCAACCATAACTTTTGGAACTTTGAATGCCTTCCTCTATCAACATGCACCAAATCCCATAACAATACCTTCTCATTAACCTTAAATTTGACAGCTTTGGTACTTTTATTGAAATATCTTTTAACGGTTTGCTGTATTCTTTGTATATTATCCAAGGCAAACGTCCTTTGTTCCTCTAAATCCAAGAGTGCATTCATTCTTTGAGAGATATTAGAATAATTTAATTCTTCAACCTGTATCATCAACCTTAGAGAAGAAAGTTCCATCTCGGTATGCAGAATGGCTTCTTGTCCATAAACAAGTTGGAAAGGAGTGCAACTAGTGCTCACCTTGGTGTTAGTGCGATCTTCCCAAAGGGAATAAGTGAGGAGAGTGTGCCATTGATGAGGCTTATCTTCAATGAGCCTCTTCATAATTCTAACCAGATTCTTGTTAGTAGACTCGGCTTGCCCATTTCCTTGAGGATAATAAGCTAATGAGGTAAAATGTTTAACCCCCAGTTTAGCTAGGAACTGAGTCAACTTAGCAGAAATAAAAGCAGGACCGTTGTCTGTAATAATTTCCAAGGGAATACAAAATCTGGAAAAAATATTAGTCTCAAGAAAAGAAATCACCTGCACATCCTGCGAATGCTTAAGCGGGACAACTTCAATCCATTTCCTAAAATAGTCTGTGGCTGTCAAGATAAAAACTTGCCCTGCTGAAGATGGAGGATTAATAGGA
>CBVK0100603814.1:0-16532 GCA_900067695.1 Picea abies | reverse complement strand
GATGACAGAAGAAGTGCCACATGGATATGTTCCAGTTTGAGCCTTGCCACGATGTTATGAGCTAGCAGGAAACAAAAGAGCTGAATTCAACTATGATATACTAAAATGATCAGAGTTATATGAAGCCTTAAGATAAAACCAGTCTTCCAGAAAGACCGAAGTACATTGAGATCAAGCATTACATTCTCCATGATGAAGTCCAGAAAAGAGAAGTGGTTCTCCAATATATATCCCCACAAATGAGAAGATAAGTAGATATTTTGGTAAAGCCTCTGTCCAAAATGAAAGAGTTTGCGTACTCAAGATGGAGCTCGTGGAGATGACTTCCTTATTGAAAAAGAAAGAGATGACTCTTGGGTTGGGAGGGAGCATTGTTGTGTTAATGATTTATGGAAAATCATTTTTCAAGTTTGAAAATGGTCCAGGATGAGCAGTTCCTTTCTAGTTCGGAAAGTGGTTTGAGATTTCTGATGGACAACCATTTTCTAGTTTGAAAAATGGTCCAGAATGAACAATCATTTTCTTAATGAAAATGGTTCCATGGATTGTTGATGTACCATAGATAGTGATTCCCCTTGTGGCCAGTGTGGGAGAATGGTCTAGGACAATATTTATTCTTGACGGTCACTCTTAGTAGTGGTAAAGAAGATTGTTCTGCCTCACCGAACAATCATTCTTTTGAAGCTCACATTTGTGAGCAGTTTCGAAGAATGATTCATTTTGGAGCTTGGTGCAGGATAGTTATTTCCTTAGGAAATGGTCTGAATAGTCATTCCCTAGGGAAGATTCATTCTCTCCAAGTTGCACTTTGTTTAATGTCAGAGGAATGGCCCAAATAGGTGAATGGTCCAGTTTTAGTAATCAGGGACAAGCATTCCCTAGGGAAAACTCATTCTCTCCAGGTTGCACTTTGTTTAGTGCCAGAGGAATGGCCCAGATAGGTGAATTGTCCAGGCTCAAAAATCATGACAATTATTCTTCCTTTCTTGAGAAGAATAGTCTAGATAGCTCATTATTGATGTTTTACTCTCTGAGGGCAGATTCTCTTCCAGATCTCATAGATTTGAGTAGAAGAATGGCCTAGATGATTCAGTTTATATCATAACAATGTTTTATGTGCAGGTTGATATCAGATGATATGATTGTTATGGAGACTATATGTCTCTGAATAATAGATGTATGCTATTGTGGTGGATGTGTTCCACTAATTATGACTATATGTCACTAATCAAGTATTTGTGTGCTACTTGGTGTGGTAGTGTACCATTGGATTGTAGTTGTGTACTACTATGGATAGACACAGTCGTGTTCTATTGAGTGGCATTGTTTCGATTGCCTTGAAGACTATCAATAGTGTTGGAAATGTTTATAAGCTAGATGGATGATCAATGGATAGATATTTCCCAGACGGAAAATGGTCCAAGACATTTATTCTTCTAGGACATATGTTCAGATTAGAATAATGGTTCTTGTGTCACTCTGTGGAGTGAGTGACTTATCCAGCATTGTGTCTGATTACTCAGATGTTGTATGGTTTCGAGAGATGATGCAGTTGATGACACTGATAGTGATGACGGTGCTCATGATCTAATCATGAGATAGTCTATATGACTATGTTGATGCTACCAGGTAAATGGTATGTTTGTTCTCAAGACCATTACCTTCAATACCTCCCTAGCTAGGAGGGAGTGTTGATATTTAGGTAGCTGTGGGAGGTATTTACCTCCACGTGTAAACCTGACGAGAATAGAATATTTCGGGAAGCAAGAAGAAACCCTAATTAATTGGTTATTAACTTTAGAAGATAATTCGGCTCAAGAGAATGACTTGTATTAGGTTATTAGCCCCCAAGAGAAGAATTTGGCTAAAGGAAATGTTATATACTAAAGAATTAGTACCCAGAATGAGAATTCGGCCCAGGTAGTCTGCCAGAAATAGTATAAATACAGGAGGCCAGTCTTCATTTTGGCCAACATTCTCAGAACTGTAGAAGAAACACTTGTGCGCACTGCAATTAGCCAGTTTGTGTGAAACTTTGGAGGAGAGATGCTATTGCAACTAGCATATTTTGGTTTTGGCTTGGACTCTCTCTTGGTTATGGTTTGGACTCTTTGATCAACTCTTGTTGCTCTTGCTTGGTGTGATATCCTTGGAGAAATGTGCACCACCTTTGTTTGGCTATCCAGTGCAATATATTGTCTATGGTTAAATAAGCACATCCATTATATTCTAACATTCCCTCCTACAACTCTAAGATATCTAATCGAAATTAAAGACTACAACTACTTTCAATTTATTACATTAAATGCCTCCAACCGGTAGATGAGAGAAATGCTCAAGATCTTCATTACAATCCCCAAAACATTTAAGAACAATTACATCCTCCTAGCTATTACATTAATGTTTCATCTATAAATTTCAAAACATGTTCAAAATGTGTGTTGGTACGTATCCAACTGTCCTCTACTTTGCGATTTCTTGTGATGCTCCTGCATCATACTCCTTTGGCTGAAAAATTCATGGACTCCTGTCCATGAGATCTTGCACCGTCTGTCCATGTTTCTGGATATCTGTTTCACTTTCCCAACTGGCATCTTCAATCAGGTGTCCCTTCTACTTTACCAAGTATTCAAAATATGTCTTCCTCTGGGTCTTCTTTCCAACTCTCTGATCAATAATCTTTTCCATCTATGGCTTTTCAGCTACATGCATCTGTTTGACACACTGAATTTCCTTCTAATTCTCTGCCCCATATGTTTCATCTTCCCTATAAGGATACATATCTTCTACATTGAATATGGGTGATATGCCCACATCATCTGGAAATTCTATTTCATAAGCATTTGCCTCAAATTTTCTCAGAATCTTACACGACCCTATATTTTTCATCTTCATCTTATTATATGTTCCCCTTGGGAACCTTTCTTTCTTGAGGTGTGCTAAGACTAAATCTCCCACTTTGAATTGAAGCTCTCTTCTGTGATGATTTGTTCTAATCTTGTATTCCTAGTTAGAACTCTACAACCACTCTTTAATCTTACTGTGGAGCTCATGCATCTCTGTTGCAAAATATTTCACTCTAGCACTTATGAACTCATTCTTCTCTAAGTCCCTCAACTCAGATACTCCTCTTGGTTGCATTCCATACATTATCTAGAATGGGCTTTGTCCTGTGCTCCTATTAGGTGAGTCATTATATGCAAATTTCGCTTGCGATGGAATATGATGTTCATCTACTAAACTCCTCAATAAGTCTCCCAAGCTTCGATTTACTACCTCAGTTTGTCCATCTGTCTCAGGGTGATATGCTGAGATAAAAGATAAATTTGTCCCTAGATTTTTCCATAGTGTCCTCCAGAAATGACCAACAAATTTGGTATCTCGATCCAAAACAATACTCTTGGGTAAACCATGAAGTCAAACAACTTCTTTGAAAAACATATTTGCAATGTGTGTTGCATCACTGGTTTTCTGACATGGAATGAAATGTGCCATTTTTGAGAATCTGTCGACTACCATGAATATGGAATCACAACCTCTCTGTGTCCTTGGCAGTCCTAACACAAAATCCATGCTTACCGCGTCCCACGACCTCTATGGTATTGGAAATGGTTGATATAACCCAATATTTTGTCTTTTCCCCTTTTGCGTGCTGGCAAATTCTACATCTCTTCACAAACTTCTTTACATCCGTCCTCATCCTTGGCCAATAATACAAACTATTCAGTTGTGCAAATGTTTTATCATGGCCAAAATGTCCAACCAATCCTCCACTATGCTTTTCCTTAAAAAGGTTTTTCTCTCATGGAACTCTTCGGGATACACAATTGATTTCCTTTGAATAGTAATCCATCCTGAATTAAATATTCAATCCATTGGCTTATGTCTCTCAGAACAAGATTCTCACATGCTTCATAAGCATCCTTGAAATTTGAATCATCTATGTACATTTCCTTAAGGCTATCAAAATATAAGGTCTTCACGCGAAATTGTTGTAGAATCAAACATTTCTTGCTCAATGCATCAACAACCTTGTTAGCATTCCCAGAAATGTGCTTTATAACAAAAGTGAATTTCTACATAAATTCAACCCATTTTTCATGTTTCTGGTTCAGTTTCTCCTGTCTGGTTATAAACTATAAGGCCTAGTTGTTACTATACAAAACAAACTCTTTTGGAACCAGGTAGTGCCTCCATTTCTTCAATGCTTGTATGACAACATAAAAGTCATTATCATACATGGAATATTTCATCTTGGTCTCGTTCATCTTCTCACTGAAGTATGCAACCAGTCTATTGTCTTGACTTAAGACTGCTCCAATCGCAAATCCACTTGTGTCACATGTCACTTGAAATGTTTTACTGAAATCTGGCAGAACCAAAACTGGTTGTCCAGTTATCTTCTCCTTTAACAACTTGAAACTTTTCTCTGCTTCCTTTATCCAATGAAAATATTTATGTCTCTTCTTGACTGTTTCCATCATTGGTGTACAAATCCCACTAAAATTTCTAATGAACTTCTTGTAAAAACTGGCTAGTCCATGGAAGCTTCTGACTTCAAAGATATTCCTTGGTGACAACCATTCTTTGATTGCTCTTACCTTTTCATGATCCATCTTCAACTCATTCGAAGAGATCACGAAACCCAAATAAATGAGTTATGTCTTCATGAAAGATGACTTCTTCAGATTTATCAACAACTTCTCTTGCTGCAACCTCCTCATTACTAAATTTAAATGCCTCAAATGCTCTTCCTCAATCTTACTGAAGATCAGTATATCATCAAGATACACAATTACAAACTTCCCAATGAAATCCTTCAATACTTCGTTCATCAATTGCATAAAAGTACTTGGCACATTCGTCAAATCAAATGGCATGAAAAACCATTCATACAATCCTTCATTCGTCTTAAATGTTGTCTTCCATTCATCACCTTCCCTCATTCTAATCTGATGATATCCACTCTTCAAATCAATTTTTGAAAAACACATTGCCCCACTCAAGTAATCCATCCTAGGTAAAGGAGATCTATACCTGATGGTGATTTTTTTTATAACCCTCCAATTTATATACATCCTCCATCCACCATATTTATTCGGACTTAACACTGTTGGCACAACACATGGACTCAAGCTTTCTCTAATCAACCCTTTTTCCATCAAATCCTGGACTTGCTTCTTCACCTCTTCATTCTCCTGTAGAGTTAGTCTGTATGCTGCTTTGTTTGGTAAACTTGCTCCTGGTATAAGGTCAATGTGATGGCTTATACTTCTGATGGGCGGCAATGAACAAGGTAAATCATCCACCACTATATCAACAAAATTCTCAAGCATTTCCTAAATCTCCTCAGGTAGATCATCTATTGAGGTATTGGTCAATATGAATCTAGGTTTTCTCACCACAACAAACTACATTTCTTCATCCTTCTTGAATTCATCCAAAAGTTCCTTCCCACTCATGAGAACTATAGTATTGTTTGTTTCTTCCTTCACCTTCTTGTCTTCAATTGGTAGCAACATATGTGTCCTACCATTCTTCTCCAAGGTGTATGTGTTCTTTCTTCCATCATGAATAACATTTCTATCATATTGCCAAGGCCTCCTCAACAAAAGATGACAAACATCCATGGGAATAAAATCACATAAGATCTCATCTCTATATCCCCCTATCTTAAATTCAACTAAACATTGTTTAATGATTGTTACCTGCTTTCCTTTCTGCAACCACGAAACCTTGTATGGGATTGGATGTGAAATTGTCTCCAATTCCAGCTTTTCCACCATCTCTATGGATACTAGATTATCCATGCTTCCAATTTCAACAATCACCTTGCATACCCTATCCATGGTCTTGCAAGGAGTTCTAAACTAACTGTTCCTCTGGACTAGATTCTCCACGACTTTCTCTGGTTTCAAGAGAATTTTCCCCATCATCAAGGATCTTCTAACTTCTTCATCTTCTGCCTCAACATTTCGCCTTTGGGCTTCTGAAATATGAGCTTCACCTCCTCCATCTCTTTTTCTATCAGGACATTCAAAATATTTATGTCCAATCTTTCCACAGACAAAACACTTTATTTCACCTCTTCTGCCTCTTCCTCTTCCTCTTGCTCGAGGAAAAGTGTTCCTGTCACCATTTGTCCTCTTTGTGAGCTTCCTCCCCTTTCTGGATGGTTACGAGGTTTCTTTTCTTCATCCTTGGGCTTTTGTACTCTGTCCTAGGAAATTTCTTTTCCTCTGCTCTAAATTCTACCTCTGCCCCTTTGACCTTGCTTTTGGGCCAATTTCACTTCTTCCTTTGAAGCCATTTGATAAGAATCTTTCACATTCTTGATTGTCACCATGCTCATCTCATCTTGAATCTCATATCTCAGGCCATTCATGTATCTAGAAAATTTTTCATCATCACTCTCGCGATGACTAGCTCTGATGTTTAGTCTATAAAATTCCTATGTGTATTCCTTCACTGTCATCCCTTTCTGTCTCAAATTCTACATTCTTCGAAACAGATTGATTTGATAATCTCTGGGTATGAATTTGGCTTTCATATTGGTGGACATCCTGTCCCATATTTTAATTCTTTGTTTTCCTTTGCAACGCTTGTCAGCCTGCAGTTCATCTCACCATAGTGTTGCATACCCTTTTAGTCTAGTGACTATGTGCTTAACTTTCTTATCTTCCTTGATATCCTCATAATCAAAATATTTATCCAGATCTCTAAACTAATCTAGCAGCTCCTCAACGTCCAAGTTTCCTTCATACATCGGGATGCCCATTTTTTCTTTGGCCCATATTCTTGCAAAAGCTTTGAATAGATGTTCCTCTACAACATCTTCGGCTACAACGTTTTCCTTGGCTCCAGCTTCGTTCTCACTTTCGAACTCACTGATATCTCCTATATAAGATGTTTGCCTCTATTCCGTCTCCATAGCATTAAATTGAGCATGAAGTTATCTCATTTCACTTTCCACAGATAGGTCAGGCATGGGTCTCTCTTGACATCTCCTCGGCGACATTGTTTCAATTTTTCCACGTAGAATTCAATCACAACTATCATATGTCTTCCCTTTATAGAAAAAAATAGTTGTAATATTTGATACCACCTGATGCAGACCCCCACCTCAGCAGGGTCTATTGACCTCCTAGTATTTGGATCTTCCTAATTCCCATGCCGAAATGGCTCCTCGGTTCATGTTGGAACCTTCAACAGTTAATGACCACAGGTCCTTTTCTGAACTCCTCCTGTGCGAACATGCACTTAAACACGAGACTCCACTCCACGTGACCACCAGCGTGACCACAACCTTAACACAAAAAGGCGCGTCAGGTTTCGCGATGTCGGGACTTCCGTTGCAAGGCACCTCGACTCCTCTGATTCCAAAAATTCTGAAACGGGCTAATGATCCTTAACTCCTCCCTTAAATTCTCCTGATGTGACCCTCGGCTACGACCTGGGACCCAAACTTTGAATGCGTTGAGATTTAGTGTGTCGGGACTTTTTAAAGTGCCTTTGCTCCCTTTTCTCGATATCCAAAATGCCAAAATTTTCCTACCACAGATCAACGGTCCTGATTCCTCCATGATCTGATGGTCCATATCACGTCGACATTTCACGTATCGGGGATTCATGATGTAACTCTTCTCCTATGTCCTGAAGTCTAAACTGGCAAAATTCCTTGCCACATATCAACGATCCTGATTCTCCTACGATTTGATGGTCCAAATCACGTCGGTATTTCACGTATCAGGGATTTTTGAAGTGGCCCTCTCCCCTTCTCTTGAAATCCAAAATCGTGATTACTTCTTATGTCAGATTGATGGTCCTGATTTCCTGTGATCCAATGCTCCAGATCCTTCCTTCTCCTATCAGGATTTCATGACTCGCGATTCCCGAGAACATCTTCCTCCACACTCACGACTCCCGAAATTTTGATATTTTGGAGCACCCAATGGATGGCTCACACTCCTCAGGATCTAATGGTTGTTATCTCTCCTGAGCTTGTGATTGTTGAAAGACACTCGGTCTTATCCTCTCCACTGATCTACTGGATCCAACAGTCCATGAAAAATCAGGTTTCTCCCTCCAAGAATTCCAACCGTCCATTCAGGTTCTTAAAGACTCCTGGCCAAAAAATTGGCATCAACCCTCCTGAGCTTGGTCCTTGCTTCAAACTCAAGGATTCTAAGGGATTTGCACGAACTCCTTGTGGCCTTCACGATAATATATGATTATCCAAACACTCCAAATCTGCGCACTCCTTGCGATAGAAGTTCTTCAACCACTTCTCTTGGGTTGGAAAAATCTAAGACTTCAACCTGGCCTACACACACCTTGCACGACTCTGTTCTATACTTTCACTTTTGTTGGTATAAGAACAACTCTATCTCTCCTCAGATTTTCTGAGGTAAAACTCAGAATCTTGTCAACGCACTCCTTGCATGAATTCTCAGGACGAGAAGAAATTGAAACTTATACTCTCTCTCTCACAGACTTCATACATTCAGCATTAAATCATACACATAAGGCATTGAAACAAATGCATAACAGAGCATGTAAGCAAAATATAAACATACCATTCAATAGATGCAAACGATAACCATATCAACACCATGAAATTGGATCAAATCATTCTTATATTAATTCAAGTGCTTCCATACATGGTTTCTATAGAAACAACTATCCGCTCAAACAACTTCTACAAGCTTTGTTCTTCTTTGCTTTCCTATGCTTTATCTTGCTCTAAATCTTCTGCTCTCGCAATTGAGAATATTATGATACAATACATCTACAAGGGATCTTTCTTGAGTTTTCCCTCCTACAACTCTAAGCTATCTAATCGAAATTAAAGACTACAGCTACTTTACATTTATTACATTAAATGCCTCCAACCGGCAGATGAGAGCAATGCTCAAGATCTACATTACAATCCCCAAAACATTTAAGAACAATTACATCCTCCCAGCTATTAAATTAATGTTTCATCTTTGAATTTCAAAACATCTTCAAAATGTGCATTGGTGCGTATCCAGCTGTCCTTCGCTTTTTGCTTGCTTGTGATGCTCCTGCATCAGGTATACAAGGTAGTGAAACACTTCAGGTCTTACATCCTTAAGAACCATACCAAAGTCATCATGCCTCAACCTGCAGTCCGATCCCTATTCACTCAACAAGAGATGGGGAAAAGAAGAAGAAATTAGATGGCAACCATCCAAGAATTTGATCTAGACATAAAACCTACTAAACTAGTTAAAGGAAAAGAGTTATGAAAACTGGCAGTTGAATCCCGTGACCCAAGTAAATGAAGACCCCAAATGGGAGAATGAATTAGAATTGTGGTGTGGTGAAGCCTCATACATCTTCCTAGGGTAGGAGTGTTGGTATGAGAAAATGACTTATCTCCTACATCATGGAACTTGCCCATAAAACCTAAATCCTAGGGAAAGGAGAGCCCTCAGGTTAAAATCAACACAATATCGCCTCATAAATTCGGTGATCTTCCGTGTTAATTATGATGGGGTACTTTTAAGATGTCTCGAATGTGAAGATGTCAACAAAGTTCTGAAGGATATCCATGATGGTCCTGCAGGTGGACATTTCATAGGAAACATCATTGCTCATAAAATATTGAGAGCCGACTATTATTGACCTAATTTGTTCAGGGATGCTCAAACCTACGATAGAAACTGTAAAACTTGTCAAATAAGCATGGGGAGGGAAAAGAGAGAAAATTTCCCACTCCAACTTGTGGTCGTTTCCAGGCCATTCGAGAAATAGGGGTTAGATATCATAGGATATATTTCACTGATTTCTTCAAAACAACATAGATACATACTAACTTCCAAAGACTATTTCATGAAATGGGCATAGGCCATCCCTCTGACTCGTGTAAATGAAAGGGTGGTGATCCAATTCATAGAGAAACAGTTGATCACAAGGTTTGATATGCCTTATGTCCTTATTTTTTATAATGTCGCTTACTTTTATTCCACCCTATTAACATATTTTTCTCTAGACAAAGGAACCATAATCAGATACTCCGCAAACTATTATCCACAAGGGAATGGAGTAGCAGAATCAACCAATAAGAACCTAGTAAGGATATTAAAGAAAACAATTGTAGACAACCAGAGAAATTGGCATAATTCACTCCATAACATCTTATGGGATCATAAAGTAACACCTAAGGAAGCCATAGGAAATTCCCCATACTTTCTAGTATACGGACAAGAATCCATTCTCTTGAACAAACTATATCTTCCATCTCTTCAACTTGCTCAGGATTCTAGAGGACAACCCTCATCAGTCATACAACAAAGAATTGATACCCTCCTCATGCTAGATAAAGAAAGGGAGAAAGAAAAATCAAAGTTCATAGCTCATCAACAAAAAGGTGGTTTGATAAGCATAAGGCTAAAGAGAAGAATTTTGGATTGGCAGACTTAGTCCTAAAATGGGACAGAGAAAACAAGTCGAAAGGAAAACATTCTAAGTTTCAGAATCTATGGCTCGGACCATTTCAGGTGGCCGAGAAGATTGGGGTAGGCACGTATCGGTTGTAGAATCTAAGGGGGGAACCTGATGCCCTCCCAATGAATGGCCAAGACCTAAAACAATATTTCCATTTATATATATATATATATATATATATATTGTGTGTGTGTGTGTTTTCACAATGTTTTGTTGTAGGGTAGGTTGATTGTGGAATGCATTTTTTGTTTTTATTTCTTGCTATAGTACTTATGCGATTTTGAATATTGTGATTAGAAAGACAGTGGTTGACCTCAATTCATGCGGTATGACAAACTTTGTTCATGTCTCATCGCTCACATACAACACAAGAAGCGCTAGGGGACCTGCAGTTGTTTTAAGGGGTTCTCTATCTAACCTGTGCAAATGAACAACCTTGGAAAAGTGACGAAGTGTCTTCTCGGTGGTCTGGTAAAACCTTAAGGGAAATATGGTAAGCTGGAAAGGACTACATGTACCTTAAAGACATAGCTAGAAAAATTTCACCTTAACCATCTCATTTTGCAAATAACAAACATCCTCCTCTCCCACTCGCTCAGGGCATTCTTTCAAAACAAAATCAACTATATCAAATGAGCACATAGTAGGAGAGGGTATGCAGATAACTCCGCCAAGGCTATAGACGCTCGTTGGTAGCGGAGCAAGGTCTGTGATGTCGGTGTGACTCTGTCGGGGCTATGGATGCTCGTTGGTAGCGAAGAAACACCGTAGCAAGTGAATTAGGGTAACTAAAGGGCCTAGTGCTAGTGAATTCTTTACTCAAATCTTGTCAAATGGGACGTGAGTCAGGGTTATAGGAAACGAAGGTGGAATAAAGGTTGAAAACCCCACAGGTAGACCCAAATAAACCAACCAAGGAATTTCAAATGCAAGGATAAAAGAGGCTCTGATAAAAACCAGATAAGTTCTTAATCATCTTTTGCATCACCTGAGCCCGAGGTAGGAACAAAGATTCTGCTTTCACCCAATAAGTCACCATTTTTTGAGCACTCAACACAACCTAAAAATCCTCTGCCAATTTTTTGCGTTTTGGGTACCACTTGATCTTTTGCACTGTTTGATTCGACTTCATTTTGAGAAATGTTTTGTTTTTTCTTATTCTCATGACTCTCATCACCTATTCAGGTTTGTTTGAACTTATGAAACCCCGTGAATTAAACGGCCTTAACACCTGAATAAAGAATCAACAACTGAAACACTTCACCTGACATGCTCAGATTCGGCATCGAAAGGAATTTAAAGAAGGAAAATAACCACTCGGGAAACCTCAGCCACCGAGCGTCGATCTCCATCGGCATCGGTAAAAGGAAGTTTTTGTTTTGCGTCAAGTCTTGCATAAGGATATCTTCGATAGCCAATTCCCCTTCATCATCGATAAAAGATAAGGGGGATAGACATTAATGAAGAGAGAAAAGATATTGTCGATATCTGATGCCCGACGCACTTATCAGAATCAGGGAAAACCTAAAAGGATCGCAATGAACACTCTGACCATGCTAAAGGTTATTCCCGATCGTTGATCCCCGATGCATTTTCGGCATCAACAAGCTAAGGTTTGTTTTAGAATGAATAACTTAAGGAAAGTCCCAACTATGATTAATACACGCTAATTAAGTCACCAATCTTCAGCACCATGTGTCTTTACCCGGTAGGAGGATCGTACGGTCTAGTTTTATCCCGAGTCATTCTTGGTTCCCTAGGTTTGAGTCACACCCCCGAGTCAACTTTTCCACAACAACATTATAAGGTGAAATTGATCGACGTCAGATATTTTTGCAGAAAGAAATCAATGGAAACATTCATAGCACATCCCCGATCCCCGATCCACCCACTGAGAGAGCGACACAATGGGATGTTTTAGCATTAGATACGATCAGATTTTGAGCATTTAAGGAACTAATTAATACAAAGTCATGCATTAGTTGCTACCTCGTGCGCCAATCAAAACATCCATTTAAAATCACTGTTATACCACATCACCACCCGTGCCTCCATCGTCAACCCACAATGAATTTAATTTATAGAGATTCGGCAATAAATTTGTTAAAATTTCATTCATAACCCGAATTGAATGGTTGATTTGACACGGTAAGTTCTTCCCTGTTTAAATTCTCTTGAGTCGTTGTAAACAAAATCATTCTGCGTGCGAGGAAATTCCAGAGCATTCGAAGGAGCAAGACAAGTAATTCGCAAGCTGCAGAGATCCCGCGAGTATCAAAACAACCAAGTTTTAGCAAGCTTCACAGGTATGTATCCAAGTCTGTAAATTTTACAAGGCTACAATTTATATGTTTTTATCCAGTTTTTTTCTTTACACAGTCTCTGAAATCGTATTTTAAGTTGCAGGAACAATGCCGCCAAGAAATCCAACCACTAGACGATCGTCGAAGACACTGAATCTTAAAGAACTAGAGGTAAGCAAGGGCTCTTCACCAGGGATCACAAAACAATTGGAATATGCCTCAAGGCCAGAACCTGTCATTAAGACAACAACAAATAAGGTTTTCATCTAGCCTCCGGACTTTGGTGATACAAAGGCAAGCACAAGGTCCAAGATGGTGCTCCCACACTGGGGATAACTCTTTAACAGGTTCAGAGGGGAGGAGTACTTAAAATAAATCCCATACAGTTATCCATACATAAGGGCACTTGATGATGAGGTGTTCCCCAACATCCGACAGTAATATCTTCACATGGTGGAAAGAAGAACCCCCGTTTTCCCCTGCATAGAGGTCCTGAAATAGCTCATCGACCACACAAACATGCAAAAATGTTTAATCAATGATGACAATGGTGGATGTGTCGGGGTGTTCCTATCGGTAAAAGTTCAGAAATACTAGAAGCTTAGAGACCTTGAGGAGAGGCTAAACACGGAATTTGTTGTGAATTTCTACAAATTCCATGACACCAACCGGGTGATGGCCTCATGGTGAAGGTAAGACAAAAAATTACAACAAACGGAGCACTGACTAGTATGGGACGACCAGCTTAAGGGAGCCATACATCTATTTGATGGCTCTCATCTACTGATTATATGAAGAGAAGGACTACTCCGTATTTTCAGAGGTGTGGATGCCCTTGGATTACATAATGGTGATCTCCAGGAGCGGTTTCAACTCGGGAGAAATAATTTCTAAACAACTGAGCATTTGTGTACAACAGGCCCAGGCACCGAAGGAAGGAGAGACACCAACTTTCTACATGGCTTCATACTTGTGTTGGAAAATTTTTAACAGACAGCATATGCTTGTCATTGATGGCAAGTACAGTAATGAATATGGCATGAGTACAGGAAGAATGTAATAGACGGGCACCAGAAGTATTTTGGGAAGAAGCTGCAAAGAAACCTCGATAAGATCAGAAGAGATAGTGCAGAGGATGTTTGGTATGTTTTACAGGCAGTGTAATCTTGTCATTGATGGCAAGTACAACAATGATGATGGCTTGAGTACAACAGCGATGATCAGCAGTGCAGAGATATTCAGGAAGACCAGCAATGCAACAATTTTCTAAACGCAACAATCCTCAGTCGTCAAATCGAGGATTGATATAAACTATTGATCATGCATGATGAATTCCTGTAAAGTTTGAGAAGCACTACTAATCATTGGATCCCATCCAAAATACCCGACAGAATGAGGGCCGTCAGATTTGAATTTAGACAAGAAGAGCGTGATGAAGAGGAGGATAGATCGCAGGCGTTTGATCCAAGCGCGGGATCCGACCATCGTTGGATCAAGTAGAACATGCACGCTCTCTAAAGTACAAGGAGAAGTGGGCGTATAAAATCTCAAAAAAAGGAGGACCGTCCATCATCAGGCAGGACATGTGGGGAAAGATCGTCAGTTCACTGACTGGAGAGTCAAAGGAATGATGTTCCCTAACCTCTCGAAATCGCGATATGCGAAATCATGATTCAATCTGAGCCATCAGATTAAAGTTGAATCTGGACCGTTGATTCCAGTCCATGTCGAAGTTTCGGGGATCGAGAGTTGGAGATGTCAAGTAATATCATCCATAGGAATCCCAATTTCGTGATATGAAAAATCACGACTTAATCGCAGCCGTTGAATCAAGATCAAATCTGGACCGTTGATCCAACTCCATATCGGAGTTTCGTGAATCGCGACATGGAGAGACAAGAAAACAATGCAATAAGAATGCTGAAATCGCAATATGCGAAATCGTGATTTAATCGCAGCCATTGAATCTAGACTGTTGATCCAAGTCCATTTCGGGGTTTTGAGGATCGAGTGTTGGAGATGTCAAAGAGTATTAACATCAAGAATCCCGATATCGCGATATGCGAAATCGCGATGTAATTGCAACCGTCGGATTAAGATGTGATCTGGACCATTGATCCGACTTCTTTATGGAGTTTCGTGGATCAGGACTTTGAAGTGAAAAAAACACTAAACATCAAGCATGTAAAAATCGCAAAATGGAAAATCACAAAATGATCTGAACCGTCAGATCAAGTTTTGATCAGGACCGTTGATCCCACACCATTTCGGGGTTTTGGGGATCGCGACTTGGAGAGGCATTAACTCAATGCAACCAGAGTGTTGAAATTGCGATTCAATCGCAACCGTTGAATCAAGATTAGATTTGGACCATCGAATCATAGGACATGTGGCAAGCGATCGAAATTTCGTTGACTTGAGGTCAACGGAGCATAGTGTTGAAACTCACGAGATGCAAAATCGCGAAAGCGCCTTATGCATAAGGTTGTGGTCACAACCCTTGGTCACATCAGTGAGAGATGGAGGAAAGAGATAGAGCAACCAAGCTCCGTTTCGGGGATCGCGACTGGGGATGTTGAGACCCATGGTCACACGAATGTCGAATTGTCGAATGCCGAAATGCCGAAATAAATGAAATATCCCATAGAATCAATCAAACAATGCAGGTGAATTTGAACAAGATCGGAGGGCTATTGCAGCTCGACACAGTGTAACTGCCAAAAACCACTGATGGTTTCTGCCAGAGGACTCGAAGACACTTCAGTGTGATCACCAGAGGAGATGAAGAGTCTCTAAGCTTTGCCCAGTGAAGAAAGACGATTCTTAGAGGGATTGATAGATGGATGAGCGTTGGAGCCTGTAACTGAAACAAAAAGGATGAGCTCGACTATCACAGAGAAGACGAAGAGTCTCAACTGCCAGAGAGGCTGAGGAATCTCAGCATCACACCCATTGATGTTGAACGCGTGGGAAAACCACTAGAGAAGTTGAAGAGTTACCATGATGATCAGGCAGAGCACTCAAGAGGTGGAGGATATCAGTTCGGTGTGAGTATGTAGAGGGATTCCACACATTGCATGCACAAGGTGCACAGAAGCTATAAGTACACGGTACAAAGAAGAGATGGGGTTGTTGTTGCTATTGGAGTTGTTGTGGTTGTTGTTGTTGAAGGTGATTCATGTGTGAAGAAGGAGGAGAGTGCAACAGTTGAATCAAATAGAAGAGGAACTGTGCAGTGAATGGACATGGCGCACATAGCATAAAAAGTAGAAGAACAGATAGCACAAGTCATGTGTGCAGGAAGGCAATGAGGCAGACAGAGCAATGAAATGCAACAGAACAATGATGATTCTAGTAAGCCATTGTTGAACATTATATCACTGTAATAATTTTCAGTAGCAAAGATTTATATTTCAGGGTGGAAGGGAGGTGCTAGGGAGGATTGTTGTCCTCATAGGTTCAAGTGGGTGCTTGAACATAGGGAGTTGTAGCTTCCATCTAGTTGCAGCCAGAGAAACCAGGGTGGCAGGGTGGTGCAAGGGAGAACTATTGTTCTCTGTTATACAGGTTGGTTGCCTGTATGATTGGAAGTTGGTGCTTCCATCCAGTTGGTGCTAGAAACACTCAGGGAGTTGGTGCTTCCTTCTAGTTGGTGCTAGAGAAACTAGGGAGTTGGTGCTTCCTTCTTATGGGTGCTAGAGAAAACAGAGAGTTGGTGCTCTCAGCAAGTAGCAGCTTGCAAAACTGAGGTTGTAGCCT
>CBVK0100603813.1:0-16533 GCA_900067695.1 Picea abies | reverse complement strand
CCCTACTAACCCGCGGGCTGTCCAGAGACAGCCCGCGGGTTAGCCCCCAAAGATTGTTTGCAAGATGCTAACTCCCCTCTTTTTGGTTTGTGGTTTTGCAGGATGTATGTGCATTGGCGAGAGAGAGAGCATGAGGCTGCTTATGAGGCAGTAGCCGCTGATCCAGCTGTGATGGCCGTGCTGACGCAGTGTGGGTTGGTGAAATTCTTTTTGTGTCCTTTTATGCGAGCGCAACCAAGGCTACTGAATGCCTTGGTCGAGTACTGGCATCCTGATGCCGAAGCTTTCATGATAGAGGGGCAATCTCTGATGCCCACCACCGAGGATGTATACTTTCTGACGGGCCTCTCGAGGAGAGGGGACATCGTTGATCTTCATACCTTTCCTACGGGGGAGAGGAAGGTCCACGAGCTGATTTCCCAGTATTGTGTAGCTGGGACTAACACTAGGACTTCCTGTGTCCCAGTTAGCAGCATTATCAGCCTTACACTACAGACCATCCTATCTCTTATTGGGCGGATCACTGGATCTACCGCCCATCATCAGGCTACTCGCGCACAGATGAACTGTGCTTTACAGTGTATGGATGGAGACATTTTTTAATGGAGTACCACATTGCTTGAGGCGATGAGGAGGCAATTGACAGATTGCCGTCAGCGGACCCACAAGAACTTCGGGTTCGGGACCATTTTGTGCTCGTTCTTCTTTGAGCGAGTTCCGTGTTTCAGTCCTCGCATGATAGTTAGAGGGCACCTGGCTACATTCCCCGCAGTATGCAGATGGGCAGCATTGCTGCCACGACAGGGTGGTGGAAGGACCGTAGAGTCCTTCAATGATGACTTCTTCGCATGGCTATCGCGGCGGATCCCCATGATTGAGGACTACCCATATGCGGGGATCGATTTCTCTAGGGATCCAGAGATGCCAGTGCCCCCAGGCGAGGCCTTAGGGGAGATAGGTAAGTCTCCTCCTGTACTGTGTTTTTGTTTGTATATGTATTTTTTATGTCTTTTTAGATATATATCATGTTTTTTGGATGACAGAGTTTTGACGGGTGCCTCTTGTGTTGCCTTGCAGATGTTGGACCTGTGCGGCCTGCTAACTTCGCGCGGAACAGGCGTCGTCCGCGGCTAGAGGCCGCGGCTGCTGCAGCCGAGGGAGTAGCAGTAGCAGGGAACCCTCCCGCAGGACAGGCTGAGAGGGCTCTGAGGCGGATTGAGCAGAACTTCACTGAGCTCACTCGCACAGTGCCCATGATCGAGATCGAGGACATGCCGATATCCCGATGCAGGGATACATGGTGGGGTTACCTCGGACATGGGTCCGATTATTTAGGCGGTTGGGTCGGGCTGTTCGTGATTATAACAGGGCCCACAGGCCCTGAACAGCTTTTTGTAGACTTTTGTGTGCCTCGAGCACTGATATGTATTATATTTTTTGAGGGCATAAGCCCTAGTGACTCGTTATGGTTCCCACTTTTTGAGGTGCTTGTGCCCATCTATGTACTCTGAGATATTTTGATGTATATATATGATTTTTATTTCTTTTATGTGTCTTTATGGATTATGTGTACAAAAATGTATTTACATGTGTTTGATCATGATCTTCTTTATGTGTGAGCAAGATGCCAATCTAAAATATGATTAGCTATAGTATCTGTGATTTGATTTAGACTTCTAGGAACATGAAAATATGTAATATAATCAAAGTGGCGTTCCAAGAGACGTACCCAAATATGTAATATAATCAAATTTTCATTCCAAGAGACGTACCCTAAGGAATCGTCGGTGTAAAGTAGGATTGTGCACACGGTATATTCTGTTTAGCTGTGACACAACCAGTTGATCGTCTAGATAGACTCGGAGATGAGAGATACCCAATGACAAAGCGCCACGAAGCAATTCAATAACTGCGCTATACTCAATGACATTGTTTGTGGTGTCACCTAAGCATATTCCTCCGGAAGATAACAACTGACCCTGTGGTGTAAAGATTAGCCAAGCTGCGGAGGCAAGCCTCCACGTGTGTCGAATAGCACCGTCCACATACCTAATGAACACCTCAAACTCACTTGACATCTGCCATAGTGACGAAAGATAACATTAATGACACGTCCATGACACATTTTTCAAAAGAAACGAAAGAAAGTAATAGCACAAAGACTATACATATGTTACAAAACGTTACCCACAGTGACGATGCTATGAGTAATAATTCTTGAGGTAGAGCCCATTTCTAGGCTCCGCCAAAGCATTCCCTTCAAAATTGACCAGATGATAAGCGCCCTTCTTTAACACCTCCTTAACAATGAAGGGTCCGAACCACATGGGTTTAAACTTTCCTGTGCCCAGGGGGTCCTTATCTTGGTCATAAACTAGGACAAGGTCACCCTCAGAGAAAACCCGAGGATGAACAGACCTATCATATTGACACTTAACTTTATGTTTATGAGCCTCGTTGGCCAGGGCCACATCGCAACGTTGTTCATCAAGTTGCTCAAGGTGTACTAACCGTTCTTCTAGTGGATAAGTGTCTAGCAATAACTGTACTGCCAATTTCAGAGATGGAATTTGACATTCGATGGGCAAGACTGCCTCCAGCCTGTAAACGAGTTGGAAAGGGGAGAAATCGGTTGCAGTCTTAACTGATGTTCGGTAAGCCCATAATGTCGAGTATAACATCAAATGCCAGTTGGATTTGGCTGAGTTGATGGTTCGTTGTAGCATTGTCTTAAGAGTTTTATTAATAGCTTCCACCTACCCATTGGCTTGGGGATAGTAAGGTGAGGAATGTTCTTGCCGTAACCCAAGCTTTGATATTAACTCGGACATCATTTGATTCTGAAAGTGACTGCCATGGTCAGTGACAATCTCTCTCGGGACTCCAAACCGTGCTATAATCTAGTTAAATAAGAAGAGAGCTGCAGTCTCTCCATCATATTTGAACGTCGGCATAGCTTCGACCCACTTAGTGAAGTAGTCGACAGCTACAATGATATAGCGATGCCCCCTGGATGATGGGGGGTTGCAAGTAGTGTAATCAATCCCTCACTTGGTGAAGGGACCAACGGTGATAACAAGAAACATAGGAGTGGGATGTGCCCTCATCTTCTGTGAGAAGATTTGGCACTGATGGCACTTCTTGACCGACTCGATACAATCTTTAATAAGCGTGGGCCAAAAGTAACCTACTCGTAAAGTCTTTTGGGTTGTTGCCAACCCAGATAAGTGACCGCCACAAGCTCCTGTATGACAATCGTTGAGCACTATGACGGCCTCCTCATGAGTGAGACATTGACGCAAGATACAGTCTACACCTCTCCAATACAACGTATCATTGAGTATAAGATAGTTCTTGGCCTGATGGCGTATCCGCTGATGCTCATCAGGAGAAGCAGAGGTAGGACACTTCAAATTCTGGAGATAGATTAGTATATCTCCGTACCAGGGGTCTGACGATTCAATCAAAAACATATCCCCCCAGATAGGCGATTCCTCAGGCACAACATGACCTGACTCAACCAAAAGTTCTGAAATAAGTTCTACGAAGACAAATGACTTCTTGGACTTGGCTGAAACGAAGTCTAAGTCAAATTCTTGGAGGATTACCATCCATCTACTAATTTTTCCGCCGATAACTTGTCGTGTCAACATATACTGAAATGGATTCACGACGGCAACGACAGTGGTCTTACGAAACAAAACATAGTGACAGAACCGTTGAACAGCATGTAATGATGCCAACGCAAGTTTTTCGAGATGGGTATAATTAAGTTCCGGTCGTACGAGGCCTCGGCTCAGGTAATAGATCACGTATTCAGAAAATGAATCATATTCCTGAACTAAAACCATGCCTATGGTTGACTCTGTGGCAGCCAGATATAATAGGAAATCCTTGTTATAATTCGGTAGCCATAGCAGAGGTGCGGTTGTAAGGGCGTGTTTCAATGCGTCGAAAGAGCACTGCGCTGCTTCGTCCCAGAGAAAAGGAACGTCTTTCTTCAGTAAACGCATGAAGCCCTTGGTGATTTCGGCATAGTTGGCGATGAAGCGTCGTAAGAATTTCACCTTGCCTTGAAGACTTTGAAGTTGTAAAATTGTGCGTGGGGGGGGGAAACTGGACTATTGCCTCCACCTTAAGAGGATCCACCATGATCCCCGTTGTTGAAATGATGAAACCTAACAAACGTCCTGGCGTGACGCAAAAGTTGCACTTGTTGGGATTCAAGCGAATCCGGAAGTAGCGGCAACGTTCGAAGATGAGTCGGAGGTGCGTAGGATGATCCTTTCGTATGTGAGAGCGTGATGCTAAATCATCTAGATAGGCCTCAACTATATGTTTGAGGTCATGAAACGAAAAAGACATGGCCCGTTGGAAAGTGGCTCCAACATTCTTGAGACCAAAAGGCATTTTTCGATAGGTGAATGTACCCCACGGACAAATGAATGTCGTTTTTTGTTGGTCCTCAGGTTTGATTTGAATCTGGTTATAGCCCGAGAAACCATCCATGAACGAAAAGGCTTCACAACTGGCGCACTCATCAATGATCTGGTCGATGAATGGAGTTGGATAATTATCTTTTGGACATGCCTTGTTCAAATCATGGAAATTGGTACAGACACGAATCGTGCCTTGTTTTTTATCGACTGGCATGGGATTTGACACCCATTGAGTCAAGTGAATAGGGTATATGAACCCTGCCTTAAGCAATTTCTCAACCTCTGTTTTGATAGTTGTTGCTTTCCTAGAATTAACTGGACAAAGTTTTTTTCGAACAGGCTTAGCGTTCGGATACGTCGTGATTTCGTGTTCAACTATTTTTGGATCGATGCCTGGAATTTCCTCGTAAGACCAAGCAAAAACATCGCGGAATTCTTTAAAAAGATTCGTGTAAATCTGAATCTCTTCAGGGGAGAAATCCGCTCCGACGAAGAAATTCTCCACGACACTGGGGTTTCGGGAGATATTGATAGGTATCATGGTAGAGATAGTCGCCATATTGCCCTCAGAATAAATATCCTGAGTAGCCAAGAGGTTAATGGGACAAGGCTGATCTCCCATCATGGTGATAGTGAATTCTCCTGCCTCGATTCGGTGTAACTTTGGGAGAAAATATGATCTGTGATGAAGATCTTCCCAGGGTTTGTCCGGACCAGTCATCACTTCGATTCTTGCTTCATCAGAAGGCAAGACTAAATCTAACGAATCGGTGTTGGCAAAAAAATCCTGAGCCCAGATAGGCTCAAGGAGTGGATCCAACTCTTGTGTGGGAATTGGATCAACAGTAGCTGAAGCTTGCTGGACCAAAGAGTACACTACTTCAGCGGCCGACAAGGGCATAGACATGCCTGCATGCCCCGTCACATCCATCGTGTCTGATGGGGAAGGAAGAATCCACAGATCCTGAAAGTAAGTCGTGTGGAATGACGAAACATGGAAAATATCAGCCTTGTGGTGAGTCGATATAAACTTGACGTCGCTATGAGGAGGTGGGTAATCAAAAGTACCCATCAAAGATGGGCACAAGCCAACCCCTACGTTAACGACACCAGCTTGAGGATTATCAACCATGGGAACCATGGATTCCCCCAGCGCTGGGTCAGGTCGAGAGAAGGATAATTGATCAATGGTCACTATCCGGCCTTCATGTGGAAATAGTAGGACTCAGAAAACTGTAGCGACCACCGCTTGCATTACATAAGTCCAACTTAGACCTAACAATAGATTGTATTCGATGGGGGCATCAACTACCTCTACTTCGATGAACACATTCTTTCCTCCTAACTGCACAGGGAAAGAAGGAATGATGCCATGCGGTCGGAAAGAACGACCATCAAACGCAGTGAGGAGAGTAGGTGACGGAGACAACTCGGGTTGACCAATGGATTTCTAGCATGCTAACGACATAACGCAAGTTGAAGCGCCCTCGTCTACCACCGTGTGGAAGATATTCCGTGTAAAAATTTTCGTGGGATGAGCCACTACTATCTGAAATGCGACGTGGTAAGGCAAACGAGGTTTTAATTCAGTCATATCTAACATGATGGTTCCTGGGTTACAGGTCTCAGTAGAGCCTAAAGCAGTCAACAAGGCTTTCCTCTGAGTAGGACAACTTTGGAGGACCTCCAAAGAGGACATAGCACAAGGGGTTTGTGATAAATCTTCCACCACATAGTAGTTCTGGGAGGCCCTTGCGTTTGGATTAAGAGAAGCTCGTTTAAACGCACCTTTTGGGATGCATTTCATTGTCTCACCCAACATCTTCTCGATCTGTAGAGCAAGAGATGGGATCTCGGCTTCATTGCCCTTCTCAGAGGTGCTTGGATTACTATATTCGTGTGCTCTAGTTGTAATGAAAGCATCGCTTTTCACCATATATACATTCGCGGAAGATGGATTGTTTGGGGGAGGGCAGTTTTCTTGGCTGCCCCCCTCAATACTTGCAGAGGCTTGAGTTAAATTTTGCCCATGCTGAAAGGGGTTAGTCAACACGGCTTGCTATTGCTGTGTGACAAACTTCTGGGCCTCTGCAAGTCGAGGGCATAGATGGGTTGGGTGGTCTTCCACACATAGGTTGCACCGATATCTCGCCTTCCTCTTTTCCGTGGTGCCCTCGCCAGCATTATCATTTGGTTTCTTATCCCCCTTACTCTTCTTGCGTTGTTTTTTCTTCCCTTCAGGCGGCTGGTTGGCCTTTGGGTTAGTCATCTGTATGGAGTGTACATCCGACATTTGAGTAGGAGGAGCAGCCACAACAGTAGTATGGCTGGCCACTAAGTGTTGGATAGATAACTGTTGCAATTGTTTGGTCAATTGCTCAGCGGGCTTGGTTTGTGTTGAACCAATGATACCATCGGCATGTGGTCCAGCTCTCTGTCTAGTCTTGTCCAGAATTGATCGTGGTGCATCTGGCAGGATGGTATATAATAGACCATACTGAGAGTAGATAAGCTCAAACTATTGAGCCCTCATGATGGCCTCTTCCTCATAGAAAACCCCAGAAGTTGCGATGTCTTTGGACAATTGGGGGACCAAAGACTTAAGAAACCACTCCAGCAGGAATGTTGGTGGAATTGGCACTTTGATTAGACTTCTTCGGCGTCTCCACTCTCGGATATGATCCAAGATATGATTTGTTGTCATCTGTTCGAAATTGGCTAGCAACTCTGTGCCAGCGTCATATCTCACAGGTAACTGGAAATGGTTAAGGAAAGCCATAGCCAGTTCGCTGAAAAAAGAATATCGTGAACGATCAAGCTCTATGTACCATTTCGCGAAACTCCCTATAAGAGTGCGTTGAAACAATCGCAACTGGACGGAGTCATCTTTCAGTGAGTTAGATGAACACCATAAGTGGAAAGTAGTCACGTGATCACCTGGATCTTCATTAGGCTTGGCTTCGAATTTTGGGATGTCCGAAGGCAACTTCGTCGGCATAGGGGGCCAACGTGGATCGTGACAGATAGGATCATTCAACAACCATGTTAAATCTGGCAAGTGTAACATCGCCAAGAAAGGTAGTTTAGGTTGTTGCTGATAGCTAGGATAAAAGGGTTCTGGAGTTTGACTGGCACCAGGTTGCCAGGAAAAGTTTGGTTGCTGGCCTGAGTTTTGGTAGAAACCTTGGCCCTGACCAACGTAAGTGTTTTTCATTTGAGGAGACATCATTTGTTGATTCCCCATGAAGGACATAGGATGTTGGGCATTCATCGTGTTTGACGGACTTTGGTAAGGATTACCCCATGCCGGTCCCGAGGGGAGAGGCATAGAGGTCTGTCTGGGGTTCCATTGACTGTGGAAAGAATTACCCCAGAATGGAATTCCCGAGGAAGGAACGGATCCTTGTCCTGAGTTCCAAGGTCCTGGTATATGTGCCCCTGGCGCAGGAATAGTACCCTGGGTCGGTGTAGTTTGTCCAAAAATTGGTGTGCCCCCAAATGGGAAAGCAGCGGATGCAAAAGTGTTAGTACCAAATGCCTCGTTCCAAACAAATGGTGACAAACCTACTGGCAGAGTTTGCGTAGGTGTTCCTTGACTCCCGGCTCCAAGTGGACTCGTGTGTGCAGGTTGCCCGACGGATTGTTGATGCAATCCACTAAGCGAAGGGGACGAAGGAGGGATATGACCTCCAGCGTAAGGAAAAGCATTAAAAGGGACAGGAATGCCCCCAAGTTGACCTTGCAGAGGAGTATTAGAGCTCCCTGCCCCCAGACCCAAAGTTTGTAAAGTGGAAGAAGTGAGTGCAGGACTCGTTCCTGAACTAGGCATACTGTATGAAAACGGAGGGCTGATCGCACTAGGTGTGTAAGGAGGTGTGGCTGCCATGATAGATGGGGTCGGTCCACTGTGCGACATAGTTGCAATTGAGACCATGGTGGCCCAGACCGTCGACAAAGGCAAGTTAGGAGAAGCTTCTCCTGTGGTAGCAATAGTGATGGGAATGGAAGAAATCCCAGTTGAAGTAACAGAGTTTGGTTCCATAACTGAGTTAGGCGCTGATAGGCGTTCATAAAATTGAATCGGCACAATAATGTCTGGCCAAGTATCAGCGTTTGAGGTTTCAACCGATCCAAGATTGGCGGCTGATTCCTCCGGGAGTTGTTCGGGCTCAATGGTTTGAAACCCAGTTGCCTCGAAAGACCCTCGTTGGTCTAACTTCCGCCTCAAAGGTGGCGGGGGTGGCTCCAGTATAACCGGCAGCAAGCCCAGAAGCCTTCGTGACCGGCGGAGCTCTGAATCCTCCACTATGTGAGAATATTCACGACATGCTAAGGTATTCTACATGAACAAACAGTAACACTCACTAAAAGAAAGCCTCTAGAAGATAAATCAAGCAAGCACTAAACTAGTAGGAAGAACAGTTACAACAACCAACACTGGAGCAACTTACCGGTGCAAGTGCAACTCGAATACGGAAGCACCCTCTAGGTATACTCTGCAAAGCGTTGGTCCGATGTCCATCCTAGGTACCGCGGTATACCCCCGCAGTTACCTGTGTATGTTCCTAGAAAAGATTGGCAACTAGTTTGCCAGCACGTGAACAGTTATCAAGCGGGTACAGTCAATAGTCGGGTAGACCATAATGAGCAGGGTATCAAGCTCGAAACCTGTCAAGGGTATCGAGAGAAAATGGTTCGGAAGAAAACTGAGGACCTCGAACGGATTCGAGACCCACGAAGCTCCGTGGAAAATGCAAACGACGGAATCCCTTAACAAATACTCAATATGTGTTCTCCACAACGCTCGGTCCAGCTTTGGAGGGGTTATCTCCGCTACTTTTCCTTACGCGACCTCATGTTTAGCCCCTGTGTTAGAGGGGGGTCCTGAATAACTTTCCGTAACTGGACTTCTACACTCCCTATTGACAAAATCCAATATTTGGTTTGGGTGACCTTGGAGAATTTACTCTCCAACCTATTCCAAGGCCCTATTCTTAAGCTAGTGTATGCTCCCTACAAACAAAAAGTCTAATTGATTTTAATTAGCGTTGCTTTTAAAGGGCTTCTTAAGTCACAAGGTACGAGAGTGAAACTGATGGTGTGTAAAAAGACTCAAAGCAAAATGAACAAGAAATGCATGGAAACAAAACTTTTACTAAAATGCAAAACCAGCAACGTTTCAACAAGAAAGACTTCTTTTCTTTTCAAATTTACTAAGATTTCATGCAGTAAATATGAAGGAATTTCGCTCAAATCTGCGAGCTACTTATACTAAAATGCACTGCAAGAACTTATGCAAAAAGACTTCTTTCCCTAGCTACTAATGCAACAACACGATCTTCAAATCAAGAAGAAAATGAAACAAGAAAAAAAAAAAAATTATTTTATTGCAAAATAATGCAACAAGAAAAAATGTTGACAAGAACAAAACCAAGAGAATGAAAAGAAAACTCTGGCTTCAAGCGCAGATCACAAACAGAGTCAGAGCACAAAATGTGAGCAAGCAATCAAAACAGCACCGATTCTAACACTTACCTAAAAAACCATAAAACAAATATTTTTTCTCTTTGTCTTTTCTATCAAAACATCAACTAATAAACACAGGCTAAGGATAAGGTGCCCTAACCTGCTGACTGTGCAGCTCCAGACTCTATACCCCTGAGAGGAGCTCTTCTCACCACAAGAGGGGATGACTGCCCCACCCAAGCTGAAAAGCTGTCAAACAAGCCCGCGACTATCACCAAGACAGTACGTGTGCAAACGCGTGCTGAGCTAAACCAGCGCGCGGGTACCCGCGGGCTAGACTTAAACAGGCTGCGGGTCTGTATAAAAGCCAAGATAAAACTACACACAGGCAGTCCAGTCCTGAAAAAGGCCTCTGGTATTGACAACCAGGGTCTCCAAAAGGCTTGGATGCTAGTACTTCAACAGAAAAAAGGAAAATTTGCAAAAAATAAAAAAAATGTAAAGAATAAACGTCACAGTAAGGCAGACTGAAAACCAGACAATAAACCAACAAGACCCAGACAGGATCCAGAAAGCCCCCTGAGAAGGTAAACTCCTGACAGGGAAGAGGAGACTGCCTCTCAAGCTTTCTGAAAGCTACATGCTACTGAAACCACTGCAGCAAGCATTCAAACGCGTGCAGGCCTTCTTCAGGCCGCGTGTACCTCTGTGTGTCCCGAGACTAAATGTCAAGCAACAATCAAGGAAAAACTAGTATTGATAACCAGGTTCCCTGCTAGCATTGACCTAACTGACAACAAATAAACAAAGAAACAGAAACTGAACTTCTTTGAACTACCCAAAAGACCTTTAACAAAATCCGGGAAACCCTAAGGGAAATATCCCCAGCGGAGTCATCAATTCTGTTGTGGGGTTATTCTACCCTACGGACTAACAAGCTAGGGCTTAAACTTGCATGCAGATCATGACCCTTAAGAAATAACTTTTAACCTTCTACCCAAATCTAAAACCCTTTTTCACATGCAAACATGGGAAGAACCAACTAACCTTTTTATCGTCGGTTGGTGTAGATCCTCCGTTGAGCTTTATCCCCTTGCTTCTGTTGTTGCTCCTTCCAAAAAGTGATCCTGCAATCAAGACAAAACTACGCATGCATGCTATTGATCTACTAGAGGGTTAGAGATTAAACATCAATCAAATAAATCATATAAGACTCATGTATTTGGGACGGGAAAAGTATCTTTTTATTAATCTCAATACGAATCAACTTACAATGATTATAGAGACTGGCCATCGTTCCTCGATCCTGATCCTCGGCTCCTCCTCTTCTTTGTCCTCCAACTGCTTTGCTTGAATTCTCCTAAAGCTTGAGGAAAGGCTAAAGGGTTGGGACAAAACGGATTCGGCAATTGGGCAAAGTTTGTTTGCTATGATTTTTCCTCCTTTGAATAGTACCTCTACCCCTTCTTTTATAGGCTATAAGGAGCTAGGGTTTTAGGCGAACTCTCGGCCATGCATGGCTGGGAGTTCCAGTTAACTGACCAAAAGCTTCTCGTTCCATCGGCAACTTTCCTGATTTTTTGCTTTGTTAGGTAAACGTTGGCTGTAGTGGGCCAACCCACGTTCCAACACGTGCAGTATAAGGCCTGCCAGCATTCCAACGCGCCCAGTGATAGGTTAGGGCATGGGTTACTTAATTTAAGAGGTTTTTGAAGAGTCTGTTCAGCATGGCTTTGGCAATGAAGGGAAATGAGTTGGCCTGATGCCAGGTAAGCATGGATGGTGCAATTTAGGGTTATAACAGTTAGCAAATGGCCAATAGGAACAAATCCCAATAGGGCCAGAGAACAACCAATGAGAACAGGCCCCATCGCACGATTAAGTGGAGTACAGGTGGTAGAGGGGAATTGTGACACAGTAGTCAAAAGGATAGGAGGGGGCCCCATTTCACATGCCACACTATTCTGGACCGCCCCTCCCCTCATTAAAGGCAAAATGGCAAGGGGGATCCGGAATTCACCTGAGCACCATTGATCACGGTGAATTAATCTCAACCGTTCAAGAGTTGCACATATGATTCTGGACCCCCCCCACCGTTAAAGGCAGAACAACAAGGGGGCTTCGGAATGAAACCTCAGCCATAGATATGGGCGAGTGGACTCTGGCCGTCCATATTTTCTTGTTGCTTACCTTAATGCGCACTCACGCCCCAGCTTAAAGCCGACATCTCTTCCTCACATATGACAGTCGTTACAGACCTTGAGATCCTCCGGAAGAATCTCACCCTTTCATCTAGACTTATCATCATGAGAGTTCGAACTCTCGATCACAGGGCCCCCAAATTCCTGATCCCCAGTTCCCCAATGTGGAAAATCTTTCGACACGTAGCCTTCATAAATTTGATCAATCTAAATCTATCCCAGAATTGCCACCATGGAAAGTCTCGATCTCTCATCATCAGAATTCTCGATTTCCCGATTTCCCGATTTCCCGAAATGGGTAATATTACGACACGTGGCCTCCGTCATTCGGACGTCTTAGATCTATTCTGGGGTTTTCACCATGGAAAATCCCGATCTCTCATCATCAAGATTCCCGATTTTGCGATTCCCGATTTCCCGAAATGGGTAATCTTACAACACGTGGCCTCCGTCATTCAGACGGCTTCGATCTATTCTGGGGTTTTCACCATGGAAAATCCCGAAGTCTCGTCATCAGGATTCCTGACTTCGCGATTCTTGATTTCCCGAAATGGATAATCTTACGACATGTGGCCTCCTTCATTCGAATGGCTTCGATCTATTCCAGGACTTTCACCATGGAAAATCCTGAACTCTTGTCATCAGGATTCCCAACTCCATGTTTCCTGATTTCCTGAAATGGGTAATCTTACGACACGTGGCCTCCGTCATTCGGACGGCTTAGATCTATTCCGGGGCTTTCACCCCTATACACTGGGGTCTTAACCCTCGGGTAACTCCTAATAGATCCAATGGCTATCATGTTTTCCAGTCGATATCTGACAACTCAGATTGGTTCCTACCCGTGCATTCTTCCACGACTCCCTAGACATGGAAAAATCAACAGTCCAGATACTCCCATGGACCTTGGAGATCTACGGTCCCAAATTCTTCACTATCCATGAGTACATAGAAAACAAAGTGGTAAGGCATTTAACACCCTACTTACTCCTACCAAACTAATGGTCATACGTGACCACAGGTTTCCCGATGGAATCTCGTCCATCGATTAACACCTATCAGGGTTAAGACACTTAATACTCCATCTTCTTCCTATGATCTGACGGTCATGAGTGACTGCAGATCTCTTGACGGGATCTCATCCGTCGATTCGATACTTCATCCTTATGCTGCCATCTTGGGTGTTCAAGAAGATCATTCCTCCTCGTGCAGGGTTGCTAAGGCCTTACGCCTTCACATTCTCTTTCCCAATTCTTGATGGGATTTTCAAGGAGGGTATCTCTATGGGGAGGTTCACCCAGGGTACTATCTGAGGCAGATAAGGGTATCGTCCTCCCGAGAACTATACATGAAGTCTGAATTAGATCAGTACGCATATAAATAATGATTCATGAGGACATAAGCCATACGTAGTCTTTCCATACAAATATACAACTACTAGTACTGATCAAAATACCATACAGACAATCTTATAATGAAATCATTCACAGTTTCACAACTTATGATCATAATTATCAGAATACATATATTTCAAGATGCCAAAGGAAAAACACTTATCAGAAATAACACCAGGGGTCAATCAACTGCTGAGAGGGGTGCTCATTTCCACCCAACCGTAGGCTCAGCGACTCCCAGTGGATTTACCACTAGCCACCCCCAAGATGACACCACGATGTTGTGAGACTGTGTCTTTGTTTTCCAGTGACCAGGAGAGAAGGTTACTTGTTGGAAAATTCAGTGAATAGACAGCGAATGCTTGTCATTGATGACAACAGTGGAGATGGTAGGATAAGAGATTCGAACATAAAATCTCAGGAGGAACAGCATGGAGAAGATGCACACATCAAAGCTCGAGGTACAGGAGTTTGCAGAGGAGAAGGAAGATGGTGACTATTGGATCCCATTCAAATTTCCCAAAAGGCCGATAGCCGTCAGATCTGCAGAAGTTGCGCAGAGGTTATGCGCAGGGGTTAAGTCCTACTGTGCAGAGGTGAAATCCTAGAGGAATAGGGACCATCCATTCGCAAGGACAGGTGGCATAGGATCAGGCGTTGTTGGATTTATGCTCATCAGAGAATCTAGAATCGGAGTTTCACGAGTCCCGTGTTCAATTACAACGAAAACTCTGAAATCGCGATATGCGATTTTGCGATTTGATCACAGCCGTTAAATCAAGCAGAGATCGTGACCATCCACGTGTAGACAGGAGGCTTCATCAGAGAATCAGGAATCAGAGTTTCACGAGTCTCATGAAAAATGACAACGAAAACCCTGAAATCACGATATGCGATTTCACGATGTAATCGCAGCCGTTGAGCCAAGATTGCATTTGAACCGTTGATCCAACTCACGATAGCAGACCACGTCAGCAAAGGGACACGTGGCACAACCAGGGAATGACAGGTGTCAGGCAGATTTAACACTTCAGGCACATGCAAGTCACGAATCAGAGTGACACATGATAGGATCTAACACATGTCAAACCACGTGTGACGTCAGCAGAGGCATCGATGATCGGGACTTTGTAATGCCAAAATCTCTTGACATCGAAAACCCCGAAATCGCGATATGTGATTTCACAATTTGATCGTAGCCATTAAAGAAAGAATGATCTGGACCATTGAATCTCTGCATGGAGTGAGAGTATAGTTATGGTTGTGGAGATGACTCAGTGACCGTTAGATTCAAGTGCAAGACCCGATCATCATCGGATCAAAGATAACATGCATGCCCTTTAAAGTACAAGGAGAAGTGGGAGTAATTGCGATGTGCAAATCGTGAGATCTAATCTGAGCCATCAAGGTAGAAGTGATCTGGACCATTGAATCTCTGCATGGAGTATCGGGGATCGGGGATTGGGACTTTGAAATGTCAAAATCTCTTGAAAACGAGAAACCCGAAATCGCGATATGTGATTTTGCAATGTAATCACAGCTGTTGGATAAGAATGAGATCTGGACCGTTGATCTTTGTCATTGGAGAATCGGGGATCGGGAATTCTATAGGCATGTGCATGATGAAATTTAAAATGTCGAAACCTCGATGAGAGGCTTGATCGAGGTCATGTGTTGACGGTGATAAGGGTCGAGGCCTATAGCCAGCAGGGCTAGCGCGTGGAAAGGGGCGCATCGGGATCGGGGATTGGAACTTTGAAGTGACAAAGTCACTTGACCTCAAGAGTGCCAATTTCGCGATATGCAAAATCATGATACAATCTGAGCCGTCATGTCAGGCTATGATCTAGACCGTTGATTTTAGACGATGTCGGAGTTTCGCGAATCAGGATATGGATTTATAAGTGAAAAGAACAGTGAACATGAAGAACGCCGAAATCCCGATAGAGAGACATAAGGTTGTGGTCACGGAGTGAAGATTACGTTGACCAGGAGCTAAGCTCAAGAGGGCTAGTGTATGAAAGGATCCATCGGGAATCAGAGAATCGCGAGTCTAGAGGACTTGTGATTTTTGACATCGCAAATCCCGAAATCGCGATGAGTGAAATCCCGATTTGATCTGAACCGTTGGATCAAGTATTGATCGGAGGGTTGTTGTTCTTCCTCACATGTTAACGCTTCAGTTATGAATCCGTTAAGAGAAACGGACTGATAATGACAAATTGGTTAGTGTTTCATTTTCCATGACAGATGTCCTTGTATTACTGATTGGAAGGGGAAGTGGAATCGTCAAGGTAACTTGTATAAAAGAATATGAACGAGACTGAGTTAGGTTGGTCATTTTGAATGGAAAAAGCATGAAACAATAAGAAAGGAGAAGAGGTTGAGCATGAAATTTTAAAAGATATACATAATGGAATGAAATTTAAAAGAGAGACAAAGAAGAATGAGAGACAGAGTAGAAGAAGAAGAACAGAATGACAGAAGAATGTGATGCAGAGCTGACCTATTGAGGAAGAGAAGAATTGCAGAACAATCTATTGAAGACCAATTTACAGAACAGATTAAAAATGGTAAGAAGTGATTTATCTGCATAAGTTGTCTATGTATTTATTGTTTGATATGCTAGGGAGGTTGGGAGGTGCTCGGGAGGACTGTATTCCTCATAAGTTCAAGTGGGTGCTTGAACATAGGAAGTTGTAGCTTCCATCTGGTTGCAGCCAGAGAAACCAGGGTGGCAGGGTGGTGCTAGGGAGAACAGGTGTTCTCTGTTATGCAGGTTGGAGTCTGTGTAACTGGAATTTGGTGCTTCCATCCAGTTGGTGTTGGAACTTTCAGGAAGTTGGTGCTTCCATCCAGTTGGTGCTGGAGTACTCAGGGAGTTGGTGCTTCCTTCTAGTGGGTGTTAGAGAAACCAGAGAGTTGGAGCTCTCAAACAAGTTGCAGCTTGTAAAACAGAGGTAGCAGCCTCACATTGAGTTGGTGCTCAATTGTAAATGATGTACAGAACAGAAAAAGACTACCTATCATTTC
>CBVK0100603812.1:0-16534 GCA_900067695.1 Picea abies | reverse complement strand
TCGGCATTCCTGCTGAACCGCTCTTCCGATCTCACACCATATTCTCATTGAAGGTTATGTCTCTGCTGACTTCAATATTATATTATTATGGAATATAGATTCTATAGGCTTTAGAAGATTCACTATATCCAACAAATATGCCCTTCTTTCTTGAGGGTTCTAGTTTCTTCCTTTTATCATTGGGGATATGAATGTAAACAGGGAACTTAAAGATTCTTAAGTGTTCCACATTAGGTTTCTTTTCTGAGAAGGCTTCTTCTAGAGTCATATCCTTCAATTTGTAGTGGGGAATTCTATTTTGAACATATATTGTTGTCATGGCTGCTTCTTCCCATAAATACATGGATAAAACTTGATCATTCATTAATGCCTTCATAGTTTCTTCAATGGATCTATTGTTTCTTTATGCTGCACTATTTTGCTGAGGATCATGAGGAACAATTAGCTCCATCCTAATCCCTGCTAATTTGCAAAAGGAAACAAATTCCTTGGATGTGTATTCTCCTCCATTATCTGTTCTCAAAGTCTTAATTTTATTGCTTGTGAGGTTTTCTATTTTTGCTTTGAATTCTTGAAACTTGCTGAAAACTTCATCCTTTGTTTTCAAGAGATATAACCAAGTATTTCTTGAGTAATCATCTATGAAGGTTACATAATAAAGAGAACCTCCTAGATATTTGATTGGCATCGGACCACAAACATCTGAATGTATTATATCTAGGATTTCCTTAGGTCTATTATCGCTACTTGAGAATGGTTTCTTAACATTTTTACCAAGTGCACATCCTTTGCAAATTCCGTCATGTGTAGATTTTAGTTCTGGTATTCCTTCAACCATTTTCTCGAGGAAAAGTAATTCTTGATAGTTAATATGAGCATACCTTCTATGCCAAAGTTCATTGGGATTGACTTCATCATGTATAAGAGCTTCATCATTACATTCTAGTAGTCTGTATAATATGCCTTCACGAGTTCCAATAACTCTGGCATTCTCTATGTTGGAGTCTCTAGACCAAGATAATACTTCACCATCTACAAAGGCTATTCTATTTCCTTTGTCTTCTAGGAAAGATATAGATACAAGATTATTTTTTAAACTAGGTACATATAAGACATTACTCAAACGAACGTTGTTACCTGATTCCAATTTGATGGAGGCTTGACCAATTCCTTTGAGTGGATAAGTGTTCTTGTCTCCAAGTTCTACATTGTGAGATGTCTTCTTTTCATTGAGATTGGAGAGTTTGATTTGGTTTCCTATCATATGCTTGGAAGCTCCACTATCAATTATCCACATATCATCTTCAAGAGTTCCTGTAAGAGATGAATAATGTAGATGATCTAACTTTTCATTCATGATTTATGTTGATTGATAGCTGGTCAAACTTTGACTTTGACTGGTCAAACATCGACTTTGACGCAAAATATCAAACTTGACATTTTTGCCTTCTGAGAGTGCCAATAGGTGAGATGGACTAAGGTGCACTAGAATATCCTCTCCTTGAGTAAATTGTTCCATCATAAGGTGCCGGGCAAGAGGTTTTAGGGTTTGCAATTGCACCTGCTAGTAACCCTAGTGACAATGCTTCAGTTACTACACCCACTAGAAACCCCAACAACAGTTCTTCAACGAGCTTGATAATCTTATGGATTAGCTTCCTTCTAGTGGTTAGATTGACTGAAGGAGGTATGGGCCCATAACTTGTTAGAAATATGGGTGTGCTCGTTTCACCATAGACAATATAACAATATTGTCACCCACCCATAGGCACAAAGGCCAACTCGAGCACCTTAACCTTGATAGACATAATAATTCCAGTAGCAGAACAATAACCAACCAAGGCTAGCATACCAAGAAAGGATAATCAAAGACCAAGCAGAAATTCCAAACCAATAACCCAAGACAAGATCACTACTGCAACAGTTGCAGTTCTCCTTCACTCATGCGCACTTCTTGTCCTTATGCAGTTGTGGGTGAGTGAGTGAAAAATGAGATCTAGCTCCCTTTATTTATACTTCTCCATATTAACTGACCGAGCCGACTTCTCTTCCCGGGGGCTAAAAACTCAATATTAATTTATTCGATTAAGCCGACTTGTCTTCTAGGGTTATTATCCAAAGCTTTAGGGTTTCTCTCGCTTCCCAGAATATTCTAGTCTCGTCAAAGGTTACACATGGAGGTTAATACCTCCCTCAACTACCATAATATCAACACTACCTATGTGGCTAGGGTTAAGTAGTGATGTACATACACATAAACCATTTTCGCTTGGTTTTCTTCTATTTATTTTTCATTCTTCTCATAGTTGTAAATTGGTTTATGATTTTAGTTGGAGAGATTCACACATAAATGATACTTAGGTGTGAAAATATGTTTTGCATCCACTATAATATGAAATATGACACCAATCCAAGTTCATAGATCAATTCTCCTACTCAGAATCATCGCCTTGTGGCTTCCCAAAACCTAACTTTGTTGCGTCTCATGTTTCAATTCGTTGATTGGGAATTCAAGATCCAAAGGTAATTGTTTACTCTATTTACTCAGAAGCCATTGTTACCATGAGATGGAAAACACTAACTTCTTATGGAATAGTCGATATGTCCATATTTGAAAACCCTAGCTACATTTAAAATTTTCATTCAGTTCATCTTTGAAAAACCTAGTTGCTTGTGTCTGCCTCCTACAAATTCCTCATTCTATCCCTCCTTCAACTCTTAAATGGCTTATGTTATTAAAATATATTTTATTTTAATGTCTTACTACAAAATTATTATTATCATATAATTACAAAAGGTAGAATAAAAATACTAAGAGAGACAAGGAATAGAAAGAATAACAAACAAATATTAGTGATCAATATAATAGTACTAAAAATAATACAGAGATAGTCAATAAAACTTGGAAAACTAAAGAATACAAATTAAAACCCTAACAAACACAAAACAAAGTGAAATAATAAAAAAATCAATAAAAATCACACACAAAGAAAAAAGAAAAAAGAAAAAAACAAAACTAAGAGGGAAAACCCCAAACAATAGAGAAGATCAATTATGAGAGAGAAACCAAGATTAATTAAAGAAAAAGGTGAAAGATGAGACAGACAAGAGAAAACTTGCTAAACTTACATACTTATTCTATTGTAGATAAATGGAAGCCAATTTTCATTAATCTCTAGGCATCCATCTTCGTTGAGGTTGTTAGGGTGGTTGATAGTTTCCATTTATTTTTTGATTTTATGCATTAAGTAATGATTTTCTTTGGCCAATATTTTGGTATCTTCCAAACATACATGTAGGTGTTTTGTTTCACTAGAATGCTAAACTAAATTTGAGATGTGTGTGCGCTCATTCTTTTTTTTTTTTTAACGAAAACGGTTATGTTGCATTAATCGGCTTTTTGGCCTGCCAGAATCGGAAAGATACAAATCTGAAGAAGGTTGGTGACCTCTAACAGTGCTGCCAACCTTCTTGTTATTGTCTTGGAAGACCATTCCCCTTTGCTCCTTAAGCTAATTCGAAAATATGACATAGAATGCAGACATGAGTAAATTCTCACAAACTGTGAGCATAACAAAAGGCAGAAGCAAAACATTATATCGTGTGAGCTGAGATTTTCCCCTTAATGTAGGGGTCCAGCTTTTTCTGAGAACCTATCGAAATGTTGGAGACTGCCTCCTTTTCTCTGCGCGCTTTATTGGTCTTTCGCCCTCGGGTAAGGGGTGGAGACGGGACTGAGTTATCTTCAGGTTCAGAAGTTCCCCCAGAGCCGCTAGAGGGGACTGTAACAATCAGTCCTGCTTGGGCTGAGGGTTCCGGATCTGAAGCCCGAATTTCTCTCGCTGCCGCTGAATTTGGGGGGGTGGGTTCCGAAAGGCTATCATCTGCTGGAGGATCTTCCTTGACTGTTGTTGCTTCTGGTTCTAGGGCTTCATCTTCATTCAGCGCATCAAAGCTGTTTTTATTTGCTAGGGTTGCCTCTTCTGAGTGAGTGGCCTTTGGGGCCTGAGCTAATGGATCCTTTCTCCTTGACTGCCTTCGTCGATTAGTTACAGGCTGAAAATCATCTTCTTTGGCTGGTCCCAGCTCCTCTGAGGCTTTGGGGCAGCTTCATGCGAAGTGGCCGTAAGCATGGCACCAGAGGCACTTAAAAGGAATCTGCTCGTAGTCCAGCTCTTGGATATGGCACCATTCCCCCAGGGAGAGGTTAATGGCTTCCGGAATACCTTTCTCGAGGTTAACTTCAACACATATGCGAGCGCAGGTAAACTGGTCCCCTTTCGGTTCCGCACTGTCCAGGAAACGCCCAATCTTGTTTCCTATGTCCTCCAAAGATCTTGTCCCCCAGAGGTGCAAGGGAAGGTGAGGAAACCTAACCCAAACAGGGGCTGCAGTGATCTCGGCTTCGGGATTGAAGTCAAGTGTCCAGGGGGCTAAGAATATTCCTCTCGACCCCATGAAATAGGGTCCAGATCTGAAAACTAGATCACAGTCCTCTTTGCTCGCGAAACCAAAGACAAAAAAACCCCTGCCTACTGCGAACAAAGTAACTTTTCCTTGTATCAGCGACTTCCAACGATCATCCATCCATGCCTCCACCATTTTGGGGCTAGGCCATAACCCTGTAAACTTTTCGATGAGGGCCGTTTTTGCAAAAAGGAGGGCTAGATTACAAGGCTCCTCTGGAGATAGCTCCAGCGAAGGGATCTCCTCCATCTTCTTAACAAACTTAGACGAGGAAGGAGGATTGGTTTTGGGTCTTGCCGAGAGAACTAGCACCTTGAATGCTGCCAACCAGTCATTTCCTCTCTTGGCATTCGAATCTGAGGCCATGGCCGTCGACCTCCAACACCAAGTCGCAGTGATTACGCATGCAAAGTCGCTGGCGCACTCAAACCACTCAGGAAAACTAGATCGTGTCTCTGTGTGCGAGGAGCCCTGATCGGCTGCTCCCGTCACATATCCTCGCCCCTGCAAACGAATGGAGCCCTGGTCGGCTGCTCCCATCAAGATTCCTCGCCCCTGCAAACGAAATAGCAGGCCGTCGACCTCCAGCAAGTCCAGTCGCAACGAAAAACACTCATGCAAAAACGCGGCGAACAACGCTCTTGAAGGTGCCGTATCTACGCGCTGAAACACCGATCCGTATGCAGAAACACCACCTGTTGCTTGGCAGCAAGAGCATCCAAAGGTCTGGAGCAGGAATTCGAGATCAAGCCAAGCCTGGCCGCCGAAGGGCCGAGGCTGCCTGTGCGCGCGCCTAGGGTTTCATCTTCCGCATGCTCCCGGTTCACAAGCTCCCAAAACTTAAGTCGTGTGTGCGCTCATTCTTAATACTAACACCATGCTCTTTAATTCTTATGTTAATTTATCATCCAATTTCTCCGATGTAACATTTTTCGCATAAGCACTCCGCTTTATAAAACCCTTTGCACTTGTGATGGTCCAAAATGTCTTTAACTGATCAATATTTTGCATGATAGTTACCAAAAGTTTAAAACAGGTTTTGATATGTTTCTTTCTTAAGAATTTGGAAATCCTTTCTGTGACCCCTTTGATGTAGGGAAGGTGAGATATCTTGCTAGGGTTATGATGATTTCTATAATGTAGCTCACATATTTTCCTTTCCAAGGATTTTCTTAATGCACTTCTAATATCCTTATTCCTATAACCTATTCTCTTGAAAACTTTGGTAAGATGATATTTCTCCTATTATAGGTGTTTTTCATTATATATTATGGTAGCCCTTATCATTAGGGTGTTTATAACTCCCATCTTGTGAGTGGTGTGGTGATGATAGTTAGACTGAAGATATATCTTTGTATGGACTTGCTTCCTATAGACTTCATGGCCAAGGTACCTATTTTTCTTCCTGTAAATTAGTACATTCAGAAAGGGGGTGATGTTGTTCTCCTCTAGCTTCATGATAAACTTGATGTCCTCTGAAAAGCGATTAAGATGCTCAAATAATTTTCTTAATTATTATCTAAATTTATTTATGTATAAATAATTGAATGTGAATGTAATAATTGTTTTACCTATTAAAACGATTAAAACTTTGGATATTGTTTCAAGTTATACTTGATTATTGATGTATAGAAAACTAAATGTATTAGTTGTAACATTGCAACATACACTAAGTCTGACATGGTAGATGGTTATTTCAATAATATAAATACTTTTAATCAAATGGTTTTGAAGTTCCTAAATATCATGGTTTTCTTTTGTGTACACACATGTGTTCTTACCTATCGTAGAAATATAAATACTTGTAATACATGGTTTTGAACTTCTTGAATAACATGGTTTTATTTTCTATCTCAACTTGTTCTTAAGTTTGTGAAATGAATACAATGTTAATGGTTATTTAGCTATATTAATTGTTTGCATGTTTCATGATATTATTTATTTATTTTATACTCTAACATGTTCTATGATATGTATGGCTATTTAATGTGTTATTATTGTGGTTATTTATCCATGTGTTTTTGTTTCTTTCAAAGTTACAATATATCAAATTTTGTAAATATTTTGGTTAGTTTTTAAAAGTATTTCTCATGATATACTTGTTATCCTTGTGGTTAGTATATTATATGTTGAGCTATGGTAGTTGGTATTAGTTATGTTACACATTAACATTTAAAATGCACAATATTTTGAGGGAAATTTCTTTAGATTTGGATGATTTTTTTATTTTCTTGTTTAGATTTATAAATTTTAAATATTTGAAAGTAACATAAGATAGAACATGAACTACAACTAAAATAGGCCACACCAGCCCCTATACTTATTCATAGCTTATCTATATGTCATGGTCAAACAAATGTTCAACTACCATTCGTGGTAGTACAAAACATTATCTATGACTTTGTAGCCTACAATGAAGTTATTATTTTGGATTTATTCAATAGTCAGCTTATTTATTGCCTCCTCATTTTGTGGATTCTTGATTAGTACTCTCAAATTCATCCATGTTTTTTCTTTTAGAACCGACTCAATTGACTATAATGTTGATGTGCTTGACAACTTGTCTTGTTGATTTCCTCCTCATCACATGGATTCTCAATTGGTACTCTCGGTTTTGATCAATGTTTTAACTTCTTCTAGTATAACATTCTCATTGAGGGATAACTTGGGAAAATATCATTTGACCCTTCCTCAAGCATAGTATTCTAATTGAGGGGGGACATGAAGAAGGGATGGACAACCTTTTCTTGAGCATAATATTGTAGGCAAGGGTATTCCACTGAACTATCAGTGAATCCTTCCTTGAGTATAGTATTATCATCGAGAGGAAACTAGGGAAAGTTAGGATGCGCCTTTCTCTATCATAGCATTCTCATAGAAGGGGATCCCAAGTAAGTGTTAGCTAACCCTTTTTGTATAGTCCAGGTTGATCACTCATATTTATACACTACTCAACTATTCAAAAATACTGATCACTCATATTTATACACTACTCAACTATTCAAAAATACTATCTTTCTTACCTTTCAAATTGTCATGTAGAACTATTGATTGTTGGGTATAACTATACTCATCATCAATAGGTGGTGTGGTTATCCTACACCTGTATTCATCATCATCATCATCAAGTTTTTGCAAGTGGAGTAGTCCTAATATAGCATGTGTAGATTTATTCTCGTAATGGTCATTATTAGTAGTGGGTGCTTTTACAGAGTAATTATTGCACATCCTTATCACCCATTTGAAAGATAAATTTATTATCATTATTACTTATATAGAATTTGTATATATTTATTCAATTTAATGTTAAAATGCTACAAATGTATTTTGTTAAGTTGATCAATATTGTTTTTAATTAATTCATGTATACTTTAGTTGAATTATATTCATTTTGGGTTGTACTTTTGTCATTGTAGATTAGAATACATGTCTTTATGAATGTTAGGTTTTGAACACCATATGGACCTACTTTTCAATGGATTCAAAGTTGCTAAAGGAACAAATTTCCCAAATAGAAAGAAATTGTACAATAATAACATTAACCATGGATATGTAGTTGTAAATGATACTAAGGTTTTTAATGGATATATTCAATTGCCTCATGCTTCAAGAGGTGCACATACATTTTTAGAAGTAAAAATGTATTTTTATTGAATATGATGCATCATAGATGTTTAACCACATTGAATTTCCTCTACAACATCCTAAGTTGAAGGAGATAACTATTGTCGATTCTAATAGTGGAGATAAAAATATTCTACATGAATCTACATTTTCTTTTCTTCTTACAAAATTCAGATTGTTATGTAGCTATTTAGATCATATATATTTCATTTCCATAAGTCTTGTGACAAATTTATATGAAAATGACTCTATTGAAGGGAAGATTTTGGGATTTTTCTCATTTGGTGTATTGAAGGAACTGGTGTTGCCTTATGATATTTTCTTGTCATAGTTATAGATTGGAAGCCTTGTATCTTGACCAACAAAAGAAATGATGGATTTCAATATATATATATATATATATATAAATTCTTAAATGCTAAAATCATTAGGTAGTTTGAAGATTAGACAACATGGATGAAACAAAATCGCAATATTAAGTTTGTGGGCGAAAAGGTGAATCTAGTCCATTAGTGTTCTTCACAAACAAATTATATTGCAAGGGGAATACATTCCAATGTATTGGAAGGAGAGTTGGTGCACTTTACACCACTGGATAGTAATGAATTTGGAGTTTTAATCCAAGAAGTCTTTGTTAATTTTGAAAAATGTTTCTTATCAGAAGGTTCTCTTTGAATATGACTTACAATACACCATCTTGACCTTAATGATGCCCCTTTAGATATGGTATTAAAAAAAATTCAAAGGAACCTACTGTCAACTTTTTTAAAGCATTCAAAGTGATCCGAAAAGATCTTTTAAATGACAATGGTTGAGTTATTAAGCATGTGTTAATTTACCATTTAGGAACTTACTAAAAGATGAAGAAATATGAATGAAACATATCAGCCATTAAGCATATTCAGATCTAGAAATAAGCATAAAACAACAACAAACCATAAACACCAAAAGTGATAAGGGAGTTCGACAATCTCGCTTACATCTCCAAGCCTTTGTCTCAGTGGGTGAGGCTTTCTTATTTCCGTTAAAATATTTAAAAGTACATTACAACAGTTCCAAAAAGGTTACAAACTGATCTAGTCTTATTCTACCAGATCTCTGGAACCCAAAAAACTGACGAACTGAAATTGGATGACCAGAGCTCCCAGAAATGGCCCGCAAAGGTGTGCTCCTCAATAGATTCCCTGCATAAAAATGGCTTTGGCTTGGCAAATCTTCAGCATAAAGCTGCTTTGAATCTCCTCCTTGGCTTCAAGAACCCCTAGTTGATATAGATATGAAGTTGGTAACCATCTCCCAACTTCCCCCCAAGATCTGGCCTAAAAAAGGGCCCAATATCCCCCAATATTGGCCAAAAATCTCCAAAACTGCTTTGTAAAATCATTTAAAATCACTATTATATAGTGAAAAACCCATTTTTGCAAATACATTGGGATAAGCCCCTTTGGCCTGGGTGCGTTCCCCTTTGCACAGTCACATGAATGCATGTGGCCAAGCGCCATCCCCTGAGGGTTGCGCACTAGCCCCTCTTCTTCTAACACTTGGATTCATTGCACATTACATGGGACCAGGGTCTGACTGGATGCAATAGCCCCCCGTTGATCGACCCTCTCTGCTGGTTACGCCCCGGTCTTGTGGATTTTGATGGTGTGTTGCTTTGTGGCGCTCGCGCCCGATCCTTATCCGTGGAGTGGAGCGTCGAGTGTAGTATGGTGGTCGCGTGGCAACACATAGAAATGGGCTAGGTGTATGCCATAACCGCATTGTATGTTAAGGCTTTTGGTTTGGGTTATATGCAGTGGTCCATTGGTAATACTTGCGCTGAGGGCTGGGGCTAGCCCCATCCCTTACTCAGCCCATTCGAACCCACATTTCAACATAAATATAAATGAGTACATATAAGGTCAAGACACAAAATGTAGGTGGGTTGGATAGGCCGGCCTTGCCATGTCGTTAGCCTAGTGGGAGATCGCGCGTTCAAAACTCATAGAGTCCCAAAATTTTGGCAATGAGATTAACCAACCTATGGGTGCCGCATGGCACCTTCTCATTCGTCGAATACAATGCCACATGTCAATCACCTATTGGTCCAACTGTCTGCCCAGTCACCACACTTGCCTAGTCACTATCTGTCATGTGTTGTACGTACACTGTACGGGCATGCTACATGTCACCCTTGCAGTGGCGACACGTGTCACTCCTGGTTTGTTCCACATATACCTGCCTGACACGTCATCCATTCGTACACCCAGTCAGCCTGCCACATGTCACCTCCATATGCTGCCACATCAGTGCCAACTGTTCCTACTACGTCATCTATATGGTCGTACATCCTATACAGTCAGCTACCAAGTGGCACTGTATAGACTATACATTCATCAAATTTTTGCTTGTTTGGAAAATTGAATAGATCGCGATATTTGGAGGATATGACGTCCATTTGAGCCTGTTCAAGTTGTGTTGGGTTCATACTGACGAGGCCTACACACACGTCTGTTTTGAAGACATTCAAAGAACTTTGTTTTTTAGGCCTTTTTGAGACCCATCAAGTTCATGGATCCAATTTTGGATCACACCTCCCCACTAAAGACCTTTTGGTCCCCAAAATGTTACTGACCAGTCATCAAGCTCGGGATAGGCCACCCGACTTGTTCTCTATCTTTGAACTCTGTCCTGTGCACCTGTCTCATCAAGATCAACTGTAAAACAATCATGATAACTGATAGCATATTGTTAGCCATTTGTACCCTGTCACATCTTACTGAAGCCACTATCATCCATGTAGACAACATTACTAATGATAGCATAAAACATATGACTGAAATTAGTTGATATGTTTATAATATTTGCACGACATTAGCTTATCTTGAAGCAAAGTGTGATTGATTTTCCATTCTACAATCATCTCCTATTCTTTCTTAAGATCAATTACTTGATTTGAAACAATTATAGGTGTGTTGCTTGCTTGAGCTGCCTTTCTTAATTGTTCCATAGTTTGAAGAGATTTATTTGCCTTTAATTGATGAGCATGAACAACATATTCTTGACCTGCTTTGGTTAAGAGATATTGATTCTTTTCCATGTAGAAGATTGCTTTACGATCATATAAGTAAGGACTTCCTAAGACCATTCCACATTCACTTAGTGGTACCGCATCACATGTTACCTTGTCTACAAACTTAGATGAAATTGAAAATTTTAATGTGAACTTGCTTTGTTATGTGCAATTGATGATTGTTGCTTATCCATTTAAGTGTGTAAGGCTTATCATGAATCTATGCTTTTAATCCCAACTGTTTAACCAATTCCTCTGAAATTAAGTTAGATTGAGATCCACTATCTATCAATGTGTCGACCTTAGTATGTCACATAATGACCCTTATGTGAAACAATTCACTTCTAGCATCAAATCCATCATCATTTTTACTTGTCATACCAACCAATGAGACTTTTGATTCATCACCTCAATCTGACCCCAAGTCTATTGGTCATGTTGTTGCTGCAACTGTTTGCCTCCCTTTCTTCTCTTTGAACCACTTTGGTCTATTCTTGGGATGCAATTCCCAACAACGGTCCTCATCATGCCCCTCTTTCTTGCAATGCTTGTAAGAGGGATTCTCTTTCTTTCTTGCCACTAAATTTTCCTTTTTTCCATTCCACTTCCTTTTTTCCTCTTTCCTTGAAGATGATTCCCCTGATACACCAACACCTGTTTTCCCTGCTTCAATGTATGTTGCTTGAACAAAAACCTCATCAAGATTAGTAGGTCCAAACATGAATACAATATTTTGAATATGTGCAGGTAAACCTCCTATATACTTCATAAGAGTTTCTTGGGTATGTAAAGGAATATCTAACATCAATGCCATTTTATGAAAGCCATCTGTGTATTCTTGCACTATTTTCCCTTTTCTTAGTTTTAAAGCTTGCCATTCAATTAATGCTTTCTCTTTATAACCCAAAGGATAGAATTGCTTTCTAAGTGTAGAAATAAAACTTTTCCATGATGGAAATACATTACTCACTTGTTGCATTCCATTTTGCAACTTGCTTTGCCACCAGATGAGTGCTGTGCCTGCAAGTCTAAGTGATGCCAACTTGATTTGAGTTGCCTCATCCTTGATTTGTTGCACACTGCAATAAACCTCCATCTTTTTGACCCAATTATGAAGTCTCTCTGCATTGACTTCACCATCATACATGGGTAATTTGAATTTAACATCAAGTTTTAGTAAAGGAATTTCATTGTTATGTTTATGGACATGTTTTCTTACGGTGCTTTTAAAACTTGAACTTGAAGAAGAAGGAGAAGAAGGAGTTGAGGAAGGAGGTGAAGGAGGAATTTGAGGAGGATCCTATCCTTCTTCACTTTTGACCTTTGAAGATTCCCCCAGATTCAGTCTCTTCCATTCCAAGTAATCCTCATACAAAACCTTCATCATCTCTGACATGGCAAATAATTTTTTTTGAAACTCTCTCTCATCTAGAGAAAGTCCCTCTTCCGATGCCATCTTCTCGCTTTGAGAAGTTCTCTTTCTCAATCCAATCAATGGATCCTCTTCAACAAGCTCACCTTCACCACGATGTATCTTTTCTCTAGTAATCATGCACAACTCAAATCCACACATCAACTAGCTCTGATACCACTTGACCCGAAAATATTTTTAAACAACAATGGTTGAGCTATTAAGCATGTGTTAATTTAAAATTTAGGAACTTAATGAAAGAGGAATAAATATGAATGAAACATAGCATCCATTAAGCATATTTAGATATGGAAATAAGCATAAAACAACAACAAACCATAAACACCAAAAGTGATAACGAAGTTCGGCAATCTCGCCTATGTCTCCGGGCCTTTGTATCAGTGGGTGAGGCTTTCTTATTTATGTTCAAATATTTAAAAGTGCATCTCAGTAGTGCCAAAAAGGTTACAAAATGATGTGTTCTTATTCTACTATATCTCTGGAACCCAACAAAACTGACGACACTAAAATCGAATGACCGGAGCTCCCATAAATGGTTCGCAAAGGTGCACTCCTCAGTAGCTTCTCTGCATAAAAATGGCTTTGGATTGGAAAATATTCAGCATAAATCTGCTCTGAATATCCTTCTTGGCTTCAAGAACCCCTGGTTTATATATATCTAAAGTTGGTAACCATCTCCCAACTTCCCCCCAAGATCTGGCCTAAAAAAGGGCCCAATATCCCCAAATATTGGCCAGAAATCTCCAAAACTGTTGAATAAAATCATTTAAAATCACTATTATATAGCGAAAACTCATTTTTGCAAATATATTGGGATAATCCCCTCTAGCGTGGGCGCGCACCCCTTTACACAGTCACATGAATGCATGTGGCTAGCCCCAACCCTTACTCAACCCATTCGAACCCACACTTCAACATAAATACAAATGAGTACATATAAGGTCAAGACATAAAATGTGGGCAGGCTGGCTAGCCCGACCTTGCCAAGTCATTATCCCAATGGGATATCGCATGTTCAAAACTCACAAAGTCCCAAAATTTTGGCAATGAGATTAACCAGCCTATGGGTGCCACGTGGCAACCCATGTTTGGGCCACATGGCACCTTCTCATTCGCCGAATACAATGCCACATGTCAATCGACTATTGGTCCAGAAGTCTTTCTAGTCACCGCACTTTCCCAGCCACTGTATTCCACATGTCGTACGTACATCGTAAAAGCGTGCCATGTGTCACCCTTGCAATGGTGACACGTGTCACTCTTGGATTGGTCCACTTGTACCTGCCTGACATGTCATCCGTCAGTACGCCTAGTCAACCTGCCATGTGTCACCTCCAAATGTTGCCACATCAATGCCAACTATTCCTACTATGTCATATGTATGACCGTACATCCTGTACAATCAACTTCCATGTGGCACTGTACAGACTATACAATCATCAAATTTTTGCCTGTTTGGAAAATTGAACAGATCACGATATCTGGAGCATATGACATCTGTTTGAGCCTGTTCAAGTTGCGTTGGGTTCGTATCAACAAGGCCTACAAACACATCAATTTTGAAGCCATTCGAAGAACTTTGATTTTTAGGCCTTTCCGAGCCCCATCAAGCTCCTGGATCCAATTCTGGATCACTCTTGGATCCAATTTTGGATCACAAAGCTTGTCTGTTATATATGGTGTATCCAACAATGAATAATGTATATTTTGATGATATAAACATTGTGACAACAAGACCATATACTATTGTAAAATGCCAAATTGGGAGTGCATGTTCTGAAAGGAAGTTGAGTACAATATCTGTAGAAACATTTAATGAAAATGCATTCTATGCAAAATGGGCACTACATTTTGTGGTAATTTATTTATTTGTTTATTTATAGAATTCCATTATAGTTAATGGTTGAGGGTAATAAGAAGGCATGTCTCATGAATGATAATTGAAAAAGAGAGTTTGTATTAAACTCTCTAGCATCAAATGCCACTATTTCCAGACAAGGAGAAGAAAATAAAAGAACTCTATTTATAATGAAGTTTGACATAGTAGATGTCTATCAAAATGCATGGTTTAAATGTTATGAAATAAAAATAAGAGCTTTCTACCATTATAAGAATATGTTTATAAATAGTGACTTAAAGGCCATGAATAGAAATAGTGGATCACAAAAATATAGATTGAATACTATTGCAATAATAGTCGGTATTAAAAATATTGTGAAGAAAAATTCAGTAAGGATATACACCTAACACATTCAATAACTTGAGATGGAACAAGGGACCCTATAAAATTATTTCCATCTAATATGTCCCAGGGTTTTACTCATAAGATGGCTGATGAGGACATCCAACTGGTCTTTCTCTTGTGTCACAATTCAATTTCAACAAAGTAATGAGAAAATAATTTCTAGATGTTGCGATAATGAATAGCAACTTGTTTGCAAGGTGTAATGATTATATTTCAATAATCACTATATTGAAAGTTTTGTCCATATGTACCATGCCCACAAATTATCTTCAAATAAGATTCAAAGCACTTTCTTAAACATTTTTCATGACAAGATGGATAAGTCAAAGACTATACTAAGGTTGGGTCAGAAGGAAAAGGTTATTAGTAACATCATGAATATTTCCATTTCTTTGATTGATATTCTTACACATGGACACGAGATTGGGGGCTTTGGCCACTTTAGAATTTTCTTTTTGGAGATGAATTCAAATTTCACTATGATTTTATTGGATAAATGTCTGAAGGACATTGAAGAACCAATGATGGATCAATGTAGGGATTTGTTTTACAAAAGGGAAACATCAAAACACCCATTTGCATGAATATCTATTACAATTTGAGCGTTATGGAAAATATTTTATCTATAGGAAATATAATATGCAATCACATGAGATAAGTGTTGACAATATAAACTTTTGTAGGTCAAATAGACAATTGCCACCAATATTATTGCTACAAATGGATAATTTTGTGGGTTATTACAAAAATTGCCATGTGTTTGAATTTTTATCCCTTTTAAAATCAAGGAGGGTGTTTGACATTATTGAAGTCGGATTACTCCTTGTGGTACACACACACAAAGACATATATGGATCTTATGGGAGGTTATCAACTAAAATGAGAAAAAAACATATTTTCATTTCCGGAGATGATGGACACTTATCGGACATGTGAGGATCACAATTCTCATATCCCATATTTAATTGAAGAATTTGATGACTTCAAGAGATTTATGGAACCACACCTTTTGGATGGTAACTTGAAGATCACTACTATTAAAGGATGCAAGTTCTTCAAATTCTAGCTTATTGATGGTAGGTCAGTTATGAAAAATAAAGCATCGTTTTGAGATGAAAAGTGGTCACCTCCTATCAATATGTGGCATTATTTATCCGACTAGATTGCAAACTTACCAATGGGGTAGTCTCAATTTTTAAATCTACATGTAAGGAGACCTTATGATATGGATGAAATAAAAAATGGATTATAAACATATATTTCATTATGGAAGAAAGGGATTGATAAGGGACGTGAACAATATTGGCATCTCGAGATAATATATTGGGAGACTATATATAAAGCTTTGGACACTCCATTTCAGAGCATTGGGCACTCAACAACTAATTTTTGGCCATCAACAATGAAATAAGAAACAATGCTCCTATAAAGTCCTCACATGAAGTTATGGAAGCATAATTGAGGGAAGATGTCCCCAAAATTGAGGATTTTTACATTGGAATGATATGTAGGAAGCTAATAGATCCATTCTCTCCAAAGGGTGATGTTGTAGAGGAACAAATTATCATAGTACAATCACTAGATTAAGATTGTGCAATATGGTTGGGTAGGCAAATGGAATTTTTTACCAAGATCCATATTCTATTATTGAGTTTTGAAAAATAGAGGTTCAATGGTGGAAGCCAATTGGAACATCAAAGGTTTACAAAGA
>CBVK0100603811.1:0-16534 GCA_900067695.1 Picea abies | reverse complement strand
ATATATATATATTACTACTTTTCTCCCCCCTATGAATGTGTCAATTGTTATCTCAATCTCTTGGGATTTTGTGTTCAAATAAGTAGTGTTATTGATACCATTGTTTTGTAGTTATCAAGTCTTTTAAACCTAATCCAATGACTTCCTCATATGATGACCAAATTAAATACTTCCCCTGAGTTTTTACGGTTTCATAGGGTTTTACTATCTTCTCATTTGTTCTAAAAGACAAGGGTGTGAATCTTACTGATCTTCTTGATCCGTTTCTTTATTCTTCTTGATATTTTGATCTTCCACGGTAATACCATTGATCAAAACCAATTAATTTAATTTCCATTCTTCAACCAATTTAATATCTTATTCATAGTCCTTCGATTCTGCAGAAACCAACTTCATCTTTTGTCCCTTAGAAATAAGATTGAATTGGTCCTTTCATCTATTGTTTGTACTGCTGCCTCAAATACTTAAAACATGCTTTAGTTTTTCATGATACTTAGGCTATAATCCTCTTCTAACCAGACTGATGCACTCCATATTATTAATCATGTTTTCCCTTCATTTTATTCATATTTTCCATTGAGGGGAAATTTAGTAGTTTATGAAAATAACATTGGAAAACTTCCAAGATTTTCATTGCCCAATTCTTCTGGTTGATATGTTATTGAAGATTCATCATTATCGTCACTATTCTGTGTAAGTGAAACTTATTCATTTTATTCTTTGAGATTTTATGTTTGCATTTTTCTTTCATTGATTAATGTACTCTTGATCTGCATGATATCGTCAGGATATGCTATTGTGTCGTATTCTTCTTTAGAAACTCTCATTTCTTGAGTTTGATCCATTTCATATTCCAATCTCTGAATTTCACATTCCTTATTAGGAACTTCACCCATCATTTTCTTAATATCAATTTCTTCATTTTTAGGTGCCAGATCATTTTTCTTGCTTTCTATTTCAGATTTTCTTCTACATACCTTTTCATGAGATATTTTATTTGTAGGACCTTTTTTTTCTAGATTTGTTCTTTGAGATTTGTCATTTCTTCTTTTCTTCCAACCTTCATTAGATTTTATTCTTGACTTGTATGAATTATTTCTCATGGATTAACTTCTTGATTTTCTATAGTTTTGGGTTTTGAGACCAAACCTATCACAGTTGTAACATCTCATTGTATGACAAAACTTTGTTGTATGGCCAAAATAATTGCATCTCCAACATCTCATTAAGTTATTGGACCTTCCTTACTTTTTCTTTTTAGGATTCTTGCATTCCAATGCTTTGTGACTAAATTTATTACAAGAAAAACTGTAACCATTGAAGGTGTTTCCATACTTGATTCTGTTGTGACATGAGATGTCCGTCTTTTGATATGTTTCTTGTTTTTTACTTTCATAGCTTCCTTCCTTGACAAAGTTCATGGTTTGTTTTAGGTTTGTGACTGCACCTTTTTCTTTTGAGGAGTATGATCTTTTATCAAGTTTTTAAATGGTTCTCCATTTGCCACCTTCTTCTTTCTTATTGTATCCAAGACCGGTTTTGTCATCAGTTGGTCTTTGACTGTTCTAGATCCTATCTAGGATAGTTGAGTTGTTTTGGAATTTGACAGTTTCTTTTGTCTTTTCATTCTTCTTTTTGAGTTTGATAAGTTCCATTTCCAACATGTGACATGTTTCTTTCTTTTTAGTCAATTGAATATTCAAGGCTTCTTCTTTTTCCTTAGATTCTTCAAGTAGAGTCTTTAGATTGATGACCATTTCTTCTATATCATCCAAGAATTCTGTGCAGTTATTAGGTTTTCCATATTTCATTAACTCTTCTATATCTTTTGTTAGATCAACAACTTCATTCTTCAATCTTTTGATTTCTTCCTTGTTTTCTAGTTGAATCCTTTTGAGGTTGATGGCTTCTAATTCCAATATGTGGCATGATTCTTCCTTTTTAGTTAATTGGATCTTCTGTGCTTCTTCATTTTTCTTAGCTTCTTCAATTTGATTCATTAGTACTTTCATTTATATTTTTGACATTAATAATTCCCAATCCCAACATGTGACATGATTCTTCCCTTTTAGTTAATTGGATCTTCCGGGCTTCTTCATTTTTCTTAGCTTCTTCAAGTTGAGTTTTTAGACATATGACCATTTCTTTTGTCTCTTCTAGTACTTCTTTGCTTTTATTGTCATCTATCTTCAATTATTCCATTTCTTATGTTAGATTAGCAACTTCAGTCTTCAATCTTTTGATTTCTTCTTCTTTGTCTTCTAGTTGAATATTTTGCTCATGCTCTTCATGGTTAGATTGATCTAACTATTGTAGTAGCAACATATATTTATTTTGAAGTTTCTCCAAATCTTCAAAAGTGCACATAACTGTGTACTCAAGCTGGCCAAGAACATCCTTAGTAACTTCAGTATATAGACCATTTCCTAGTTCCATACTAATCACTTCAAATGTAGTTATAACATCAGTCTTAAAATATAATTGTTTTTCTTTATTGAATACTTAGTGCTAGCGGGAAAACCCCCCTATAACTATACCAGGGTTTAATATATAGACAGAGCAAATGATCATCTAAAAGTCAACCTAGTTTCTACACTACCCCAAACATACCAAAATAAATGAACAAAAAGAAATAGAAAAAAATATCGGTAACCGTGCATTTTATCCCACATCTGGTGATGATCTCCTCAAGCTCTATAGCTCCAAAGACTGCAAGTCTTCTCCGAAGGCTGACCTGCATCCAAGACTAGGAAAACAAGGGCTACAAGCGTGATATTTTTATTCGTGAATTAGGGTTAGATATTAAATTTTATGTATAAATAAAAGAAAATACACAAAACATCATCATTTGGGACAGGGAAAAGAGATACTTTTATTCATCAAACAAAGACTGAAACTTACAATCCTTGTCGGCCACTGTTCCGTGAACTTGGTCCATGCTCCTCTTTACAATTCTCCAAGTGCACCTTAAATAAGCCTCTTCTCATAATCTACTTATCACCTCAAGGAAAGGGAATGGATTGGATGGAAGAAAAGGGATTGAAGAGGGAGTGTTGTGGTAGTAACTCATAAAAGGTAGCAAATGTTTGAGCAAGGAAGGGAAATGAAATTGGGCAGAGTTTCACTATTTTTATGCTTAATTGTGAAATGAGACCCCAACACCTCCTTTTATATGAAAAAATAATGGTTATTCGATTGGGGGATGGGCTATAGTAGGTGAATTGGTTGGGAAACCTCCAATAGCCCATGAATTCCACCGAATTCCTTACAAATTTTTAATTTTTGCAACTTTTAGAGGTATACGCGGGTTGTGTATTGTGAAACAAGTGTATGTACGTAGGTCGTATAACATGCAACAAGCATATGTATGTGGGTTGTAGTGGTGTAGGGCGCATACATGCTCTAAAAAATGTTTTTTTAAGTAGAGCTCCTTAGCAGTGATTTGCAAAATTATGCAAGTAAGAGGGTCAATGCCATGTATGCATGAGTATGGAATTTTAGGGCTAGAACATATGCCCCCTAATGTGTGATGTCAGAAGAGAAAATGATGGCCGAAATACATTACAACATCTTCACCAATGCACAAAATTGAGTGAGCCCGGGACTAGAGTTCAGGAGGTGTCATCTTCAAAACAACACTTGTGTCTCTGAGGTGGGCATACCCATACTTGGGATGAGATGAATCATGGTTTCCAATCAAATACACTGCAGATCCATGTCATATAACTATATAAAGTGTATCTGTGAGAAATACACAGTGGATCTACATCTCAAAATCATTCGAATATATACGAGCATAGTATGTATCTTCAAGAAGCTAGTGACGTCTGTGGCTGGAGATGAGGTCTTCATAGCTCGAGAAAAAACTTAAAGATCTTTAAAAATCAGGTAGGAGTACAATGGGAATGGATAACTAACTACCCTGAAGTCTTCGACAATCTGTCGGGAAAAAACTAGAGGATCTCGATGATCAGGTAGAGAACTTTTTTGATTTCGAATTTGAACTTGAGACCACTCTCAGGATGGCTGACTCATGGAATTCAAGAGACAAACTAAAAAAAGGTTGACTAAGGTTCAGTAAAACTTCCCTTGGAAAAAAGAGCAAAAAATGATCAGACTCAGGCAACATGACATTGACGTAAGTTTGTGATGCAAGAGGCAACAAAAACTCTCCATATGTTTGGAAGAGTAACCAAATGGAGGAGGACACAACTCTATGTAGTGAGAACAACTCCCCAAGGTCATACTAGATCCCAATTCTTGACGAACAAATGAAAGTATGTGCTTTGTCCAAGGGTGAGTATGTTTGTTGTCGAAAAAAGAATGTGTATTTCCCGTCCCCTCTTTTTGGAATATTTGATTTTTTTGCCTTTTCAATTTTTAAAGAGATTGAAAAAGAATAAAAGAATGCTACGTTACAAAGGAGGAACAAGTGTCATGAAAAACAAACTAGTTCCAAGCGCATGGAACACACTAATGCTCAGGGAAAGGAGACATGTGCAGGATAAGGACACTTGAGGAAAATTCCTCCATGGGTCAAGGTTTCAGGTCGCAGATGCAAGAAGTGTTGCAAGGATTGTGTATAAGGAATGATTCAAAGGTTCAGTTGAGAGAAACATGGAGCCAACATTAGGCCAAATACACAAAGATGAGACCCACAACGCCATTAAGCATGACACAGTGAGACCCCTTCTATGTAATTTTTTACGAGCCCAGAGAAGGTAAGATCAATAGTTTTTTCATGTTTAGAGAGTTTGAAAAAACACAAAAGAAGACTCTAGGGAGTAAATTTTTCGTAGTTAGTCCAATCGATTCGAAAAAGGGTTAAACTTGCACCGAAAAGACGTCTATTCAAAACCATTTTAATGAGTGTGACAAAGACAAGATCACTCAACAATCTTTTCAATTTTAAGGAGTTTGAAAAGACCTTAACTATGGACTCACAACCTTTTTCTGAGTTTAGTCTCCTTAGCCTGAAAAAGTATAAAAGTAACCAAGGAGAGCTCTCCCGACGAGATGAATCTCTTGAGGCGTACCTTTTTCTGCTATAATCTACAGGCTAGAAAAAGGGTTAAACTCATGCAAGTAGATGTTCTTCTGGACCAATTTAACGAGTGTGAAGGAACAAGGTCACTCGACGATCTTTTCAATTTTAGGGAGTCTAAAAGGAGATTAACTATGGACTCTGGGGGGGTTTCTTTTTCGTAAGTAATCTCCAAGGCCTGAAAAAGGTGATAAACCAAAACCAAGGAGAATGTTCCTTTTTCGAAGATTTAGTCCCTCAGGCCCGAAAAAGGGTTGAAATTACACCTGAGAATACTCTTCTAGTGAAACAAATTTTCTAGAGCATACCTTTATTCGTAAAATTAGCCATCTGGACCGAAAAAGGGGTAAACTACCATCAGACAGATGTACCTTCAAATTTGAGTTTGGCGAGTGTGAAGGGAAACAAGATCGCTCAACAATATTTTCATTTAAAGAGTCTGAAAAGGGCTTAAAGAAGACTCTAGGGGGATACTTTTCTCAGTTAATCTAGACGAGATCGAAAATAATAAGTGCAATCTCGTTAGATGTTGCTTTCAAATTTCAAAGCGAGCTTGAAAGACAACAAATCATGCTCATTAGAGAGTCCTGGGGGTAAGGCCTAGGATGACAATGAACAAAAGAATAAGGATTCATTACGTAATCATGATAGGACTAACAAGGACTCCAAATCCTATAGTCATAACTGACAGCATGGACGCCAAAAATGAAACAAAGGATCAACCTAGGGCATCCATGTAAAGGTAGGCTCTACCACCTAATTACAACACTTATAAAGCAACAATGAAGGTTTCGTGTCACACTTTGGTGGGGTCAATCCTATGGAAAAGAGAAAAATACAACGATATGTAGAAAGTGGGAATAAAATCCTAACTTATATGCAAAAAGTTGGAAAAAATGACTTTTACCAAAGGATACCAAAAAATGTGACCCATCCCAAAAAATCACCAAACTGAAAGGAAAAGAGTATCAGAATGACCAATAGAAAACTTAGAAGTGAAATCGAGTGATCACCAAGCTAGGAGAAAATACAAAGAGGGTAAAAAGGGGCCAAAAAATTCTATAAATAGAAGTGGACAACTCATTTTTACCATTGCAATTTGAAAATCAACCAAAATGTGAGAAAACCCCTTTGCTAAAAGAGTGGATTCCAGGGGATTTAGTGGATGAAACGACCTTTTGTTTGGACCAAGTAAGTACAAAACACCTATACTTGCAATTCAATACTTCCTTTCAATTTTAATTTTTTGTTTGGAGGGGGCACACTCTTGTAAAAAGAGAGGGCCTGCGTGTACGCGGGTTTTCCAAGGCTAGTCTACGTATGTACTCGGGCAGAAGACTACACAACCCACTTACACACGCGACTGTGTAAAAATAATCCCACGTACAACCTATAGTACTTTGAAAAAATAAAAGGCAAGTACTGAATCCTCTCTATTTTTCCATTTAACATGATATATGTTCACTAGAGAGAGAGAGAGAATGAGGAGCTTGAGGTCCTGGTCAAGGAGGACCCTGTAGCCATCACTACAATGAAACAGTGCGGGTTATGGAAGTTATTCTAGTGTTCATTTATGAGGTCACAACCAAGGTTTCTCAATGATCTTGTGGAGTATTGGCATCCTGATGTCGAGGCTTCATGCTAGAGGGTCAATCACTGACCCCAACCATAGAGGATATCTACTTCTTGATTCGCCTCTCGAGAAGATAGGAACTGGTCAACTTGAGGACCTTTCCTCCAGGGCCTTTCAACATGGAGGAATACATTCAGATGTATTGTGAGGCTGACACTGAGAATATAGGTTCTTAGGTGCCAATCCACAAGATCACCAGCCTCTCTTTGCATGTGATCTTACTTTTGATCGGGCGGATTACTGGATCCACAACCCTTCATAGGGCCTCCTGGGCACAAATACATTGTGTTATTCAATGCTTGGAGACCACCATTTTTTACTGGAGTACTACCATGCTTGTATGCATGAAGAGACAACTTACAAAGTGTCATTGTTACACATCAAAATTCCTCACTTCGATAATGTCCCATTATCATTATCGTAAGTGTCGCAAGTGTCTCACTTTTGTCCCAAATGTCGTATTTTCGTCCTGCATGTGTCGCATTGTGGACGACACCATAAGAACACTTGATACACCCTCTAAGACATGTTAGAAGAGGAAAACACATCATTTGGAAATCTCACACAATATTTTTCCTTGGGAAATTATCATCTTAAACAAATTTTTGGAGATCAACGCTCCCCTACTCACATGCAGGGAGCACTAGCGCTATAACTTTCTGTTTCCATATTTGAGGGAGCGTCGATTGGTTGAGAGAATCTTGGGAATAAATCCCCCTTATCTCTAAGGAAAACTAGAAATGATCCTAGTTGGTTTGGATCTGATAGTCTAGGTTCGATATTAGGCTGTCTTGTAACTGGAACAATCATGAGGGATAAAGACTGAAAGGATCAAGTCTTGTGCTTTCTTTTAAGGGTTCGTTATTTCTGCTTCAAAACATGTAAGAAGAACTCTAAAACCTCGAATTAATAGTATGACAAAACTAAAGGCCATTTCTGGTATCTGAGTTAAATTTTGAAAATGGAATATGCATGAAATGAAAATAAAACATAAAGTTGTCGAACAAGGTGAGACATCAATTAAAGAGGAATCTCACTTTGTGACAGAAGAAGAAAATAGTTAGGAAAAGATCTTAATGAAGCATATGATATTGAAATCTAAAAAATTTACAGGTCTTGTATCTGTTGATAGCCGATACAAAGGAAAGGTTGTAAACGATTAAATTGCAAGAATAATTAATTACCACAATAGAGGTTGTACTAAATTGTAGTTAAGAATTCATCGAAGAGATATATGAAATATGAAACATCAGAGAAGCACATAACTCAAACTTGACCAGATCTGGAATCTTCAATCTGTATTTGTATTAATTTAAAAATATCTTCAAATTCTTCTTTAAAATGCACCCAGATAAATCCCCCTTTCAGTCTCCTAAAATTATACTTATACCATATCACTTAGAATTGTTGGTTGGTGATCTCCTAACTCCTAGGGGCAAACAGTTATAAAAATGAAAACCTCAACCATTTTCATGATTATCATTTATTTTCCTATCATATTGATAATATAAGTTTTCAAAATGATACTTCATTGTTTTATTGAAGTATCTCCTTCTTTCAACCCAATACATTCAATACATTTTTCAATAAAGTATACAAAATTTCTGGGAGGCTCTGGAAAATCCTTTGCTTCGAATAGATAAAACTTTCTCTGAATTTTTGGAAGCCAATCTTCGATCCCCTTACCAACAAACTTAATTGATTGAAATGTTAAGTTTGGCTTCACTAGCCACCTGTCTATTGGGGTAGCATCCATTTCCTTTAACTGTGAAATTTCCATCTGAATTTTGTTCAAACCCTTTTTGAAATTCAACTGGTGTCTTACAATGTTTATCTATCCTAATTGCCCAGTGCAATTGTCTCTTCCAATACCTAATGATTCCTTGTCCAACAAATCAAATATTTCTTCACAATCGTCTTTGATTTCTTTGGATATTTTCTTATTTTCTGCTATGTTGGTTTCCCACACCTTGAGCATGTTATCACCTCTGATCTTCTCTGTGATAAAAAAATTTGGAAATTTCGATACTTCTTCTTTTTCTGAACATACAACTGCCTTTTGAAAAGTGGCCCTTGCTGCTTTAGCTTTTTTTTCTTTAAAAATAATATTATCAAGAGCATTTCTTACTTCCTGAAAATAATTTTGAATAATCTCTGCTTGGGAGATTACTCTCTGTTGCTCAGATTTTATCTTCGCATGTATTTCCAATGATTGGTCCTGAAAAACTTTCAAATCTATAACCTGGCCTTTTATTGAATTCAATTTAGCTTGTAGTTGTCTTACTAATTCTTCTTGCTGAATAACCTGTATTTGGCTAGTCTGCATCTTCTAGTTCATCTCGTATAGACTTGACTTAAGAGATTGAATTTCTTGCTTGTCAACAGCTCTAGCCTGCTCTAGACCTTTATTTATTTCTTCTTTGATATTTTTCTCTGTATCTTTTAGTTGGTTTTGCAACTGGACTATCCTGTGGTTACTCCATTTCAACCTTATTCTCATATTGTCAATGGTGAATAGATTTGGCGTTGCACTTGTAGTGTGAAAAGGTGTAGTGGTGGGAGTAACAATCAAAGTACCTTGTGCTTGATTAGGTGATATGACTCCAACATTATGTTGGATTTGTGTTGACGTAGCACTAGGATTGACTACTTGTTCGATGGGATGATCAATAGTTTGACTAGACGGTCCTGCCTTAGCAGCAGTAGAGGCAAGAGGGTCGTGAGGATCAAGAGGTTGTTGACTAAAGTTGAAATGTTCGTAAAGATCACGTCCTGATGGAGTCCTCCATATAGAACGAATAGGTGTTTGTTGTGGATTTACCATGCCAGTAGACCGAAAAAGAGTTGTGTATTCATCATAATCACATTGGGTGTCTTCCATCTATGTTTCAGTGTATGGCCTCAAAGGAAGATGCGAACTTCCTCTTCTATTACATTACTGAACAAGTCCAATTGAACAAGGAGTGGTTCGAGAGGAGCTTCTGACACAGGGATAGTATGAGGAATGGGATCCTCAACTGTAACCAAGGCACTTTTAGGTTTCTCAACCCCTTACCCCTCTAGTAGGGGGAAATCCTCCTAGTGAAGAAGCCTCACCGAGTGCTCATATTTATATGTTCAATGGGATCGATTTAACCACTCACACTAGAGTGTATGACACATAGACTAAACCTGATAAAGAGAAGGTCACTAATGGTACCCCACTAGATCCATCTCCTATCATTGTTAGTCCTCCATCTGGGTCACTTCAAGTTGAGAAGCCTACTTTTGACTCTCTTTTACGCCCTCCCAAAAGCACTATTCACAAATCAACTTTTAATCTTAGTTCACGTCCACCAAAAACTACAACATAGTTGAAGATTTGGCTCAAGCATAGTGTTCTATGTCTTCTCTTGAACTTCTACAACATTTCCAATTCAACATAGAATGATCTTGGCCTCCATCGACACCATTGATCCAGAGTCATTAAATAATATCATGTTTAACCTTGATAACTTCAAGTCACGACTTTCTCACCAGCTTGTTTTTCAAATTGATGTGGTTGTTCATAACCAACACATCCACCACATTATACTGGATGAGAGAGCCTCCAGTTGTTTCATGTCGTTAGCCTGTTGGAAATGATTAAAATCACCTAAAATTAACCAATCCCCTACAATGTTACGAGCATTTGATGGACGAGGTTTTCGTCCTCACGGACTTTTGCAGTCCTTAGCCATTCAGTTGGGAGGAAAGATTGCCTTTGTTGATGTAGAGGTAGTATATGCTCCCCTTGATTACAACTTGTTGTTAGGAAGAAGTTGGTTTTATTCCATGACTGTTGTCGCTTCATCGATGTTTCGATGTGTGCAATTCCCCTATCAAGGTAAAATTGTCACTATCAACCAATTAGATTACTGCACCCCCGATGCTCGCACTCCCGCCACCAACAATATTCCTTTGTTGGGAGATAGTAAGATCACTTATGAAAGTGTTGGTGTAGGTATTTTAAAATATTGTTTCCTTATGGGTACTTTCCCTGCACCACTTCCTCCCACCACACAACACATTTGCATGATCAATATGATCTCGACTATGGCATATCAATCTTTTGAATCATCTGATCCTTGGGTTGTGACTAGTCCTTTGGAATTTGATGCACTAGATGACGCTATGCCACTTAGTCTTGCTGAGGCTTCATACGATGCTATCCAATCCTCCTCTCCTTCTTTGGACGACCAACATCTGTTGGAATGAAACACTTATTCGTGGCCATATTGGTTGGATTACTTATACTCTGCTTTCGAATACATCCTACGGATTTTTCCATCGGACAAATCCGTTATGGAAATGCATAGTATCGACGAGGTACCTTGGGATGAAAACCATCATCGATCATCTTTTCTCCCTAGTCTAGATGAAATTGAGGAAGATATACACTCTATCTTCCCCCCCAATGTTGTTCATTCTCCCCAATATCCTATACTTACCCAAGATACTACTTAGGAGGGGAATTTGGGAAACATCTCTTCTACCATTACTATCGATATTTATATCAAGGAAGGTATCATGGAAAATGTTCATCTCGGTGCTAATTGTTCACCCGAGGAAGTGGAAGCTTACACCGATTTATTTAAATAATTCTGCAATGTCTTTTCTTGGAGTTACGAAGAAATTCCAAATATCGATCCATCGATCGTTGTGCATGAGATCAAAACTTACCCAGGCATTAAACATGTACGACAAAAAAATTTCTCGGTTCATCCTAAAAAAACCACGGCCATAAAGGTAGAAGTTAAAAAATTGTTGAAATTTGTCTTTATCTATCCTATCCCCTTGAAGGAATGGGTTTCTAACATCATTTCGGTGGCTAAAAAACAAGGAACCATTCGTGTCTGTGTCAATTATAGGGATCTCAACAATGCTTGTCCAAAATACAACTACCCTACACCCTTTATCGACCAAATCATCGATAATTGCACTGGTAGCGTTATTTTTTCTTTCATGGATGGAATCTCAGGGTATAACCAGATTGATATTCTACCAGTTGATCAACATAAGACAACCTTCATCTTCCCTTGGGGGACATTCGCTTATCAAAAACTACCTTTTGGTCACAAAAACATTGGTGCTGCATTCCAGCAGGCCATGTCGTATGCCTTCCATGATATCAAACACATTGCGAAACCCTACCTCGATGATTTACCCACTCATTCATCTAATCAACAAGATCATATTGGTCATTTATGGGCCATTTTTATTCAATGTCGATTTTACCATATCCGTTTGAACCCTCACAAATGCATTTTTGTTGTCGAATCAGGTTGACTCCTTGGTTTCATTGTCTCCAAATATGTGTTTAGGGTGGATCCCTTAAAAATTAAAGTTATTCTTGCTTTAACCCCCTCCCAACAATCTGAACCAACTACAAATTTTGCAAGGGAAAGCAAACTTTATTCGTTGTTTTATATGTAATCATGCCGAGCTTACTAAAGGATTTATGTGATTGTTGCAGAAAGACACTCCTTTCATCTGGTATGACACTGCTCAACGATATTTTGATGCTCTTAAGAACGCATTGACCCACACACCTCTCTTGCATCCTCTGAATTATGCATGAGACTATATCCTTTATTTGACAACCTCTACTTCCCCTATTTCTATGGTGTTAGTTCAAGAGGACCCTAACAGTGATGAACATGTGATCTAGTATCTAAGAAAGAGTCTATCTGGTCCCAAACTTCGATATTCACACATTGAAAAGTTGGCTCTGGCAGTTGTCATTTTTGTCCAGAGGTTTCTCCATTACATCTTGTTACGCACTACCACGGTCATTGTGGACTTGAACCCCATGTACCATATCCTAACATGTCAATTCCTTGGGGGAAAATATTTCAAATGGATTGTTATTCTTCAAGAATTCGATCTCAAGTTTGCCAACTCAAAAGCTAAAAAAATGTTGGTTTTTGCGGAACTCATTTGCGATCTTCCCCATGCTTATGAAGATACTGAGCCCAATGATTCTCTTCTTGATGAATATTTGTTACTCATTAGCACATATGAACCTTGGTATGGAGATATTCTTCTCTATCTTCAAACCCAACGTTTCCAACCCGATGTTTCCCGTGAAGAACGTCATCGTATTCGCCACCATTCTAAACACTACCTTATCATCGACGACAGTTTGTATCGCCATGGTATTGATCCTGTCCTACGACATTGTTTAACCCACGATGAGGATGAATGCATTTTGAATGACTGTCACCTTGGATCTGGTGGAGGTCATATTGTGAGAAGGTCTGCAAATGCATTGGCAGATAGGTTAGCCAACGAGGGAGTGAACCAAGAAGGAAAGATGATGGATGAAGCTTGGACACAGGTTCCAGTTGGACAACTCATAACATATTGTGAACACCTTGCAACACAATACCATTGTGGCAATAACCGAGAAGAAAACCACATAGATGGAAACGAGTTCCATGTGAATTCAGAGTGGGACCCATATGGGATAGGGGATACAACCCACATGGAATTCATACCTCATGTGACGACTTGACATGATGGGGATATAAAGGAAGGTAGATGTATAAGATAGAAGGATTGTTAAAGCGGGTAGATTTGGAGGCAGTCACAGTAAGTGCAAAGGCAATCATAAGCAGAAGAGGCGAGAAAATTTGGGGGATGACTTTAAGTAGAGCACTTCATCAAAGGATCAGGTTGTACCTAAAAGGACTAGACACTTTTCTCATAACAGGGGAAGTGATAGGCGAAGTACCAAAGGAAGGTTAATGGCATAAGGAGCCATGCCTAATATTTATTTCGCCTGTATAGATCGTATAAAGGGAGGATCATTAAGAGATATAGACAATCATGAAAGACAGTGTTATATACAGGTTTTCGTTCTAGTTATCCATACCTCATAGAGATCCTTTGATGATTTTAAAGGTAACACAGAGGATTGGAGCAGGTGGAAGATTAGTGTTTTGAGTCAAGTGTGTGCCAGAGGTTTAGAGAGAGGAGAGGATAGAAAGATGGTATGTATGAAATATACCACCAGGAAAGGAAGCCCACTTGGGGACTCCCAACTAGAGAATTCCTAAGAAAAGACAAGGATTGGGAATGCAGAAAGGGATGTTGCTCGGATGTATCAATCCATAGTACCACAGAAAGGAAAGTAAGCAGTGGAAAAATGGGAAGAGGAGCTTAAGGTTGAATAAGAGAGAAAAGAAAAAAACAAATTTTCTTAGGAGGTGGACTGGATTATAGATACGGGGACAACTCGCACTCGATATACTCTCTATCATAAAACTCTCGAGATGGTGTGGCATACAAATATGTTGATAGGAAAGGTGAAGGCAGACAACGAGGAAACTCGTATGGAGAACCAACATAATCTAAATACCTTGGTGGAAGATATCCAACGTCGAGTCAGTGGGTTGGAGACCATAGTGAAACTGTTGGTAGATATCAAATAAATCCAGCAGAGCAAGAAAGAGTGAATAGCTGCACAATTCGACATGTACCTATGGTATGTCCACCACATGGACATTACACCTTTGTATGGCCATGGTTCACAAACTTAGATCTGAAAGGTTCAGGTGGCATCTCCCAAGGACTAAAGTAAAGGACAAGCTAGAGGAGCGGAATGGTCCTAAGTTTTTTAGTTTAAATTGAAGAACAATTTAGTCAACATAGACTAAGAGTGAAGGTGTATAAGTGCTCTCAAGAATTTTATATGTGGGTTTTTTCAATATGGAAGGCTGAAATATGTCTAGTTTATATAACAGTAATATAATTATCAAAGTTGTAGCCGACTCAAAAGACTCTTGATTCTGAACAAACTTGAAAAAACAATGACTGAATACAGTTGGTCTAGTTTCCATTTTGGCATACCAATGACTATATGTTTGTATGATGTTTTTGAGGATGTAATATACAAACTTATACTGAATTACAAAAAAAGATGATGCAAATGTTTTTATTATTATCATGGATGCATTGATATTCATTATTTATTACTGATCATGGAGTAAATTCTAAGTATTTTGAATACTTTATGTAAATGATATATCTCTTAATAATCAATTTGAATGACATATATTTTAATTATTGATTTATTTTGAATTTGTAGGTTCATTTTGTATGGGATAAAAGAATTAATGAATAATATGAAGTTTAATGTTTTTTTAATAATTTTTCATATTTTTATTTTTTTAATATCTCAACATTAATATATATATATATATATAATTTTGAAGAGTAAGTTATTTTGTAAAGAAATTTAATTTTTTTTCTTAAGATTTTTTCTTAAATTGTAGGAATTTTATTTCAAGTTATAATATCACCTATTTGATGAGAATTTTGACCATAAAACCTTCCTTCTAAAGGTTTTGGCCAAATTTAAAACAAGACGAGTAGTCAAAATTTTGTAAAAATGAGTAAATCAAGGTGAAACTTTTCCTCACTATAAATAAATAAACCTACCAAAAAGATTGAACTTCTCCATAAACTAAGTCACTCCTTTTATTAAATCATTGTTGTCCTACAAATATCTTGTGTTATTGTATGCATTGCATTATAATATTTCAACTATATTTTTATATCTTATGAGGTAAGATATGAGATTTCAGTGTTCCATATACTATTGAAAATATTATTCGAGTAATTGTTACGTTTGTGCAACTAAAAACCCTAGACTTAGCAAGTTGGATATCAGTTGCAAAAAATAGGTTCCTCACCTGAAGGGGTCTCCCTCCACCCCCCATCTAGACCCTAAGATAACATTTTGGAGGCTAATCACTGCATTAGGGAAATCAACAAAGGCCCAACCTTCTTGCTTTGTGAATAAACTAGATAATGTTCCCCAAGTGTCTCTTATCACTTCGACCTGATGACATATGGCTTTGGAATTAACAAATCAATGGCTAATGATCTATCCATCACCAAGATCCATAACAATTTGCATTCAAAATAATGGGCTGATTTTGATCAATGACAAGTTGACCCATTACTTTTGTGGACGAGGGTTTTATGCCTTTTTGTATGAAATAAGAAGGATGGAGACTTGATCTTTAAGAGTGAGTTGTATTTATTTGGCACCAAAGGCATGTATTTGAATAGTTGGATGAGTGATTTTAACCCTGATCAGGGCATCCCTACAATTGTTCATTTCTCAGTTCGTTTACCCCAACTCCCCCTGTTACACATGATTTTGGTCATCTTGGTGATGTATTAACAATGGTGTATTCAGGCTCCCAACAAGGACTTTTTGCCTAAGAAAAGTGGATCTTGGCTCCTTCCAAAAACATATTTTCAAAGTAAGTTCATAGGATGCATATGGCCTAGGGTGCGATAATACCTCATTCTCGCAGGCCACCTTCATTTAGGGTGCAAACTTCTCGCAGTTTTCTCCATACATAGGGTGCAAACCTGTTTTCAAACTTGGAAAAGAGAAGAGGTCTCAAGGGTTCTAGAAGGGAATCTTCTAGAAAATGAGTTGGCATCTGTATGGTTGTCATTTTACTGGCTTCTCATATTTGATGGGATTATCCTCATCCATGTAACCATCTCTCCTTCTCCTATATATTGAAAGGATTCTCATGGAAAAGGTTAAGCAAGATTAATTGAAGATTTTGTGAAGGAATTGTCTGAAGAACCCTGCTTGGACAGAGGCTTGAAGGCTCTAGTTGGTCTATCAAGAGGAATTGGATATTCTTCATGCAAGTACAGAGCAAGTGTGTGTGTTGGAACTAAGGGTCACTGAAGGAAGCTTGTGACATCAAGGCGATCAGGTTGTATCTTCTACTTTCAATTAATATGATACAACAACATGTCCCTTTCCCATAAAGTCACTCTTACTTTATTGTGTAATTCCTTGA